>JADEYK010001257.1:0-81965 GCA_015710095.1 Argyrosomus japonicus | reverse complement strand
CTGCCTGTTTTTGGATAGAAAACGCGCCGCTAATTGATAAAGACAGTGACGCGGATGTAGTTCAATTTAATGACAAGTACGTAACATGTGAATTGCCTGCACGAGAGAGAGTCGCTATTGGAAATAGTTGTCTGTGCAAAAGCATTCACAGCGGCATGCTAAAACGTGTAAAAAAAACAACACCGTTTGCGGTTTTAACTTTCTAGGCCCCGTCTGCGAGAACCTTTTATCTCGCCCGCACAATTGAGGACGAGGAGCTAAATACAACATGCACATGTCAGGAACCTGGGGCGCCACTATTTGCGACTGTGCATGCAACATTTAGGAGAGAGCCAAAAATTACAGGTAAAAAATGGCAGTGAAACACTATGACCAAAATTAAAGAAGCACTTTTCAGATGACAATCTCAGCTTTGAGACTGTAGACCAGTTGTTTAGTTACGTGCGTGTTGACCAGAAGGCCTTTGAGAAGGCCTACGACATTTGTGCAAAGAAGACGAGCGTGGTTTTAAGGAGGCAAGCCAATGAGGTCTGGATCAATCAGTACAGCAAAACGCTGTTAAAATGTTTGGAATGCTAATATTGATATCCAGTATGTTGTCGACGCTTATGCTTGTGTGGTTTCATAATAACTACATTTCCAAAGCAGCGAGCGTGCGATGGGTTTGTTGTTAGAGAATGCACAGAGGGAATCGGCTAAAGATGTTAATAGCGGTGCTAGAGAAGCACTCAAAAAGTTGGGAAGTGTGTATTTGCACAATAGAACAATAATGTGTCTGCACAAGAGGCTGTCTACAGGTTAACTAGCATGCATCTGAAGGAGTGTTCCAGAAAAGTTGTGTTTGTTCCAGTTGGGGACAACAACGTGAAAATGAGTCTTCCTTTATCTGTGCTCAAGCAAAAGGCATCATCGGATGGCCTCACCACGATGACATGTGGATGACTAGTTTTGTTGACAGATACAAGAATAGCGGGAGACGGTACCTTTAATGACATGTGTATGGCAACGTTTGCCTCAGAGTACCGTGTGCTGGCCAAATCTGAGATGTCTGCCAACAGGATAGCGGCTGCAGAAAACAATTCTGGCTTCGTTTTGAAAAGGACGCGCACCGAACCGGCGGTTGTTCGTTTTATGCACGCTTTTCAGAGACGAAAAACCCAGAAATGTTTTACCAAAGCATAATGCAGCTGTTTCTGCCGTTTCGCACGGACGTGCACCTGCGGCCGCCGGGTTTCGAAACGTACGAGCAGTTCTACAGTCATGGTCATGTGAGGTTGCACGATGGGCTGCTGCATTCAGTCAAGGCGATTGTCCAAGCAAACCGTAGCAGGTTTGAGGTTAATGTTGAAGACTTGGACGATATCGCGAATGCACTTGGCAGCGATGACGCTTGGAAGACGCTTGGTGTGAGCTCTGCCCGGAGCAAGAACAGGAGCGTCTAGAGTGCTTGGAAGAGCGCAGGCAGACCGAACAGCCTTCAGACGAGCATGCAGACAGCATTTCCCGACCTAGCCGTTAGCAATAGACAGGTTTCTCATTTAGAGAGGAACCAAAACGTGCTGTGCAGAAGGGATGGCTTGGCCTTGATTCGGTCTCTGAACGACACACAGCTCGCGATCTTTTACCAGATCAGAGCGTGGTGTTTAAGTAAGAGCAGCAGCGAGAAAATAGCTCGCTGCGCGTCTTCATCACAGGTGGGGCCGGGACAGGTAAAAGCCACTTGATTAAGGCTTTACAATACGAGGCAACCAGGCTGCTGTCGCGAGGGTGTCGCAATCCAGACGACATTTGTGTTTTGCTAACTGCTCCTACGGGGATAGCCGCCCACAATTTACATGCGAGTACTATACACAGTGCATTTGGCATCGGCAAAGACGTGCGCTTGCCTTACACGCCACTGGGTGAGGAAAAGCTCAATTCTTTGGTGCCCAAATATGGTAACTTGCAGATTTTGATAATCGACGAAATCTCCATGGTTGATCATAAACTATTGGCCTACATCCATGGACGTTTAGACAAATTAAACAGTCGCGTGACTATTCCCCGTTTGGAAATGTTACCGTCATTGCAGTTGGAGATTTTTATCAGTTGCCTCCAGTGAAAGGGAGAGCTTTGTATGTAGATGACATAACTGTGGGCTTGTGACCCAGTTTGAAATGGTCGAACTGACAACTGTCGTCAGACAAAAAGATGTCGTGTTTGCAGAGTTGCTGAATAGAGTCAGAACTCGCTCAAAGGGATCCCATGTTAGATTCAGACGTAGAGTTGCTAAAGCGCTGCGAGACGGGTGAAGAGGTCAGCTCAGCCTTTACACATTTTCCCGACGAACGGGCAGGTAAA
Source organism: Argyrosomus japonicus (assembly GCA_015710095.1). NCBI lineage: Eukaryota > Metazoa > Chordata > Actinopteri > Sciaenidae > Argyrosomus > Argyrosomus japonicus. Next base: position 79,625 of record JADEYK010001257.1, on the reverse strand, counting down.
TGAGCACAACATTAAGCAGTTGTCCCAGAGTTGTCCCGATTACGTTGAGATCAGTGCAAAGGATTTTGAAACTCATAGCGAACAGGCAAGCTTGTGTTGAAGGAAGGCCATCATAGCCACACCTTTAATACGTGTCTGGATGCGACCCTGGTTTTGGGAGTAGATGCTCGTGTCATGCTGGTGAAAAATCTGGACGTCGAAGACGGCTTGGTGAACGGTGTGTGCGGCACAGTCACACACATAGTTTATCCAGATAACAACGATAGCTTCCCACAACGATTTATGTCAAGTTTGATGACAGTCAAGTGGGAACAACACGGAGGAACTGCTGTGCATTTGCCTCTGCTGTTGCAATGGGCTCCACGGGCATCGAACCAGAAGAGGAGAGGGTCACTAAACACGGTGGAGTGCGGCGGCAGTTTCCGCTGAAGCTTGCCTGGGCTTGCACTGTACACAAAGTCCAAGGGCTCACTGTGGACAAAGCCGTGGTGTCGCTGAAGAGAGTCTTTGCAGCTGGTCAGGCATATGTGGCTTTAAGTAGAGTTCGCAGTTTGTCTGGTTTAGTTATTCAGGATTTTGCAGAAAAAGCCATATATTGCAAAGAAAACATTAGGACGCAATTGCAGCGATGCCTCCCTTCCTGGTGACACAGGCACAGATCACAGGTTGTGCACCCACTACACAGCCTTTAATGTGTTTTTGATGAATGTGCAGAGCTTGACTAGTCACGTTACCGATTTGGCTATGTGTACCAGCACCTGCAGCTTAACTGCATTGCTGTCACCGAGACTTGGCTGCCAGCAGTTTCCTCATTGGACACTGTAAAAATAGATGGTTATGCTTACCACAACCATCCAAGGAGTTTGTCTTACAACAGCAGCCATCCCGTACTACAAGAAATTCAAGACCACAACACGGTGGGGTTGGCATTTACAGTGCAGACAATTTGGCTTGTAGCATTATCCAGGCGCCAAAATGCAAATTTAGAATGTTTGGTTTGCCACTGCACTGAATACGATATCTTACTTGCTGTTATTTACCGGCCACCGTCTTACACGTTAACCATGTTTAAAGAAAAACCTTGACAAACTCCTCGATTGGCTGAATAACCAAAGCTCAACACTTGCTGTCATGGGAGATTTCAATGACAACATTTTGAACTCCTCCACCATCTGCACATTCATGGACGGCAAAGGGTTTACCCAGCTCGTCAAACAGCCCACTACAGAAAAAGGCACATTAATTGACCATGTGTACGTCAAAACAACATGTTACGATGTACAGTCTGTTGTCTTGCCCCATATTTCAGTGACCACGAAGGGATTCTATGCTCTTTTGCAAATAGGACTTTAGACTAGGGACACGTTAATCTGGGACATTTGTTTGATGCAGTATCTTAAACTCATGGTATATTTATTCATAGTATTTAATTAATTTGTCATATTCATGTATTTACACTATTCGATGAAATTGATTGTCTTGTCATATAATGTACATAATATGAAATAACATGTCTTTATCAAGTCTCTTCACAGGGTCTTTGGTCTATGAATTATCTTGTAGAAATTGTATCATGTGCATGAATTAATTTCGTTTTATTAATTCTTTCACATAATAATTCTAATATTAATCTTATCTATAGCACTTACTACATGCCTGCTGTTTGTCATGTTAACACTTAATCATATAATATGCATGTTTTTTGTAGGCTTCCCTGTTCTATGAACTTTTCCTCATACTAACTCATAATGTGCATGCCATGATGTGTGTTTCATGAATTCTTTTATCTAATAACACTTATTGCATGTTTGTCCCTGATGATCATGCTAGATTGGCTTCAATTATGTTAATATTTAATAACACGCATGCTTTTTGTACAACCTCCTACTGCATGTTAAACATGTTTTCACATCTTTTCTTTTCTGCATCGCAACAGCATTTGTACCTCCAACATGTATAGACTACTATTTATATTAAACAGCATTTATTCATAAACGCTGTCATTAAAAAAACTGCAGTAAATATACAACTTGCTGTGCAAAATTGGCATAATTTCAATTGTAAACACTCATATGCTGTTGCTCATGCAGTTTTTGCTTGGCCTTGCATGTTCTGCCAACAAAGCAAAAGACACTAGTAATGGTACTTCTGGTTTACTGGAATGGGGTTCGATTCCCTGTGGTGTCTTGCTGATTGTTATGGCAATTACATGTTAGACCACATTACCCTGAATTACATCTTGCACCTGCTTTGACTAACACTCTCAACTCTGAATGTCAGCCTTTCACAGTGAATACAGTGATGTCATTTTCAGGTTCTATTTTAATTAACTCCTCCTACAGATTTTATCTGATCTGCTACAAACTTGCTCAGTACAGTCATAACACGGTGCTGAATGAAAAATGTGCTTTTTGTGACTGTAGATTGAAGTGCGTGTCTGTACTGTGGCCTCAAAGTTGACCCATTTTACTATACCTCCATATGCTGGCCCAATGCTGGCAATCAGATGCTAGTCTCATTACAGTCCAGCAGATGGAGCCACTGCATAAGAATTCAACACCTGGGTGAAAGCTGAGTCTTTTGCACTGTCTGAAATGTGTGACAATGTACAGTGCTCTCCCACAGCTTCTAGACATGAGGGCTTGGGAGTGGAGTGACGTGGCCTTGGGAACAGGGTGACATGAGACTTTCATGACATGGTCTGCACATGGCACAACAGCACGTGTCACGACGGCACGGGTTCCGACAACACGGGACACGGTTGTGCCACGGCCCGAGTGACGTGGGGGCTCGGTCCGCCCCAACGCTGCTTGCAGCTTTAATTAAGGACCGAGCCAGGGAACCTGGTAAGGTCCTTATTGTTATTGGTCCGTTTCTTTATTTATTTATTATTGCGCTTCCGCCTCTTTACGTCACATTTCGACTGCCTCAGCATGGACTTTACGTGATTTTTACTTGGCACATTCGACATGCCTGGTGAAAAATTGCATATTCTACGCGTTACGTTCAAGTCACTAACTGCCAACACCCCTAGGTGGCGCTATATGTGGTCAAATTTTCAGGGGCGAATAAGTCCCGCCCCGTTTGTCGCACATTCATAAAACACATATCCACGCGTTCAGTGGATGTAGCTGAGTCACCCTAGGTAGGCCACGCCCACTTCCGCCTAAACTTTTTTTTCGCTAGGGGGCGATATATACGAAAAACACCGTTTTCCGCTCAGCCATTCAGGTTTGTCCGATTTTCACGAAACTTTGCACGTACACTCTACAGACCCTACTGACAAGAACACTAATGTACATTGTGTTGAAATTTTGAAACACAAGCGCGTTGTGACGTTAGCACTTCCTGCCGATTTCGCATGAAAACAGGAAGTGGGTTGTTTCGTCACAATCGTATACCCGATTGACCAAATTTGGTGCAATGGTTTATCATGTCTTCATTGCACACCGTACACAATTTTATGCAATTTGAAGCAACCGCCACAGGGTGGCGCTCTTTCTAACTTAACGGCTTATATCTCAGCATCGGGAAGTGCGATTCAAACGTAACTTGGCACGATGATTACCCATGCCGCCCTGAACCTGCCCTAAAAAGGGGAAAAAATTCCGCCGCTAGGTGGCGCTCTGGTGCTCAAAAACTTATTCTGGCCACACCGTAACACTTAGCAATATGACATTCACAGGACACATGTAGTCTGCTGCCTGGAGCTCACGTACCAAAAATCGCGTTTCTAGTCGTTCTAGCGCCCCCTACAGGAACTTTGAAGAACAGCCCCGGAGCCATGTTTCGCCGATTTCTACGAAACTTGGTGGACCCATAGAACATCCCAAGACACACCAAAAAGCCTCTTGGACCCATAGTCCAACCCACAGGAAGTCAGATATTGTCATTGTAATTTTTCATTTTTAGCACTTTTGAGCTTTAACTCCTCCTGAACGATTTATCGGATCGGCTTCAAACTTGGTCAGTACACTCATAAGGAGGTCCTCTATCTAAATTGTGCTCTGCGTAACTGTACATCGAAAGACGTGTCCGTACCACGACCTCAAAATTGGCCGACTGCCATTTTTCATTTCAATTTTTGAGACCAAGTTTCACCGATTTTTACCAAACTTGGTACGCCCATAGAACATCCCAATACACACCAAAAACCCTCTTGGACCCATGGTCCAACTCCCACAGGAAGTCAGATATTGTCATTGTAATTTTTCATTTTTAGCACTTTTGAGCTTTAACTCCTCCTAGGGGATTTCTCGGATCGGCTTCAAACTTGGTCAGTACACTCATGACGAGCTGCTTAATCTAAATTGTGCTCTGCGTAATTCTACGTCAAACGGCGTGCCCATACCATGGCCTCAAAGTCGGCCATTTTGACCGAATGTCAAACTGTGATGTCATTTTAGGCTTCTATTTTAATTAACTCCTCCTACAGCTTTTATCGGATCTGCTTCAAATTTGGTAAATACACTGATCAGAAGGTCCTCAATCTAAATTGTGCTCTGCGTGACTCTACATTAAAAGCTGTGGCCGTACCATGGCCTCAAAGTCGGCCATTTTGACCGAATTTTATGCTGCCTCCATATGCTGCTGCCTCCATATGCTGGCCCAATGCTGGCACTTTTGAGCTTTAACTCCTCCTACAGGATTTCTCGGATCGGCTTCAAACTTGGTCAGTATACTCATAAAGGGGTGCTGAATCTAAATTGTGCTCTGTGTGACTGTATATCAGAACGTGTGGCCGTACCATGGCCTCAAATTCGGCCGTTTTGATTGAATTTTATGCTGCCTCCATATGCTGCTGACTCCATATGCTGGCCCAATTCTGGCACTCACACACGACAGTACGTTTCACGACGCCACATATTACGACGTCACGTGTCCAGCGACACGTCACCGGCGACACATATCACGACGGCACGGCACATGTTACGACGGCCCAGGACGCGGTTGGGCCTCGGCCCGAGTTGCGTGGGGGCTCGGTCCGCCTCAACGCTGCTCGCAGCTTTAATATTATTATTATTACGCTTCTGCGCTTTACGTCACATTTCGACTGCCTCAGCATGGACTTTATGTGATTTTGACTTGTCACATTCGACATGCGTGTTGAAAAATTTCATATTCTAGGCGTTACGTTCAAGTCACTAACTGCCAACACCCCTAGGTGGCGCTATATGTAATCAAATTTTCAGGGACGAATAACTCCCGCCCCGTTTGTCGCACATTCATAAAACACATATCCACGCGTTCAGTGAATGGAGCTGAGTCACCCTAGGTAGGCCACGCCCACTTCCGCCTAAACTTTTTCTCCGCTAGGGGGCGATATATGCGAAAAACACCGTTTGCCCACTCGCCCATGCACGTTTGTCCGATTTGCACCAAACTTTGCACATACGCTCTGGAGACCCTACTGACAAACTCACTAATGTACACTCTGTCGAAATTTTCAAACATGAGCGCGTTATGAAGTTAGCACTTCCTGCCGATTTCGCATGACAACAGGAAGTGCCTCGTTTCGTCACAATAGTATGCCCGATTCACACCAAATTCGGACCAATGGTTTATCATGTCTTCATTGCGCATCCTGCACAATTTTGCACTGTTTCAACCAACCACCACACGGTGGCGCTCTTTCAAACTTAACGGCTTATATCTCAGCATCGGGAAGTGCGATTCAAACGTAACTTGGCACGATGATTGCCCATGGCGCCCTGAGCCTCCCCTAAAAGGGGGACAAAAATTCCACCACTAGGTGGCGCTCTGATGCTCAAAAACTGATTGTGGACACACCATAATGCTTATGAATATGAAATTCACACCACACGTGTAGACTGCTGCCTGGAGCTCACGTACTAAATCTCACGTTTCTACTGCGTATAGCGCCCCCTACAGGGAGTTTAAACAACAGCCCCGGAACAACGTTTCACCGATTTTTACCAAACTTGGTGGGCCCATACAGCACCCCAAGACGCACCAAAAAGCCTCTTGGACCCATGTCCCAACTCCCACAGGAAGTCCTATATTTCCATTTTCATTTTGGATTTTTAGCACTTTTGAGCTTTAACTCCTCCTAGAGGATTTCTCCGAACGACTTCAAACTTGGTCAGTACACTCATAAGGAGATCATGAATCTAAATTGTGCTCTGTGTTACTGTACGTCGAAGGGCGTGGCCATACCATCGTCTCAAAGTTCACCGTTTTGACCGAATTTTATACTACTTCCATATGCTGCCCAAGTCTGACAATTTTTAGACTGCTTCCATATACTCCCCCTATCCTGCCAATCACACGCTACTCTCTTTACAGCCCAGCAGATGGCGCCATTGCATAACAGTTCAACATCTAGATGAAAGCTGAGTCTTTTGCAGTATCTCACACATGTTACAGCATACACTGCTGTCACACACCTTCTGTACATGACAGCTTGGGACTACAATGACGAGGACTTGCTACGGCAGTGACGTCACGATTTACTTACATAATCCACAAATATCACGACAGCACATATCACGGCGGCACGTGTGACGACGGCACATGTTACGACAGCCCATGACGCGGTTGCACCACAGCCCGAGTTACGTCAGGGCGAGGTCCGCCTCAACGCTGCTCGCAGCTTTAATTAAGGACCGAGCAGGAACCTGCAAGGTCCTTATTGTATTTGGTCCGTTAGTTATTATTAAGGACCGAGCCAGGGAACCTGGTAAGGTCCTTATTGTTATTGGTCCGTTAGTTTATTATTATTATTGCGCTTCCACCTTTTCGCGGCTTGTTTTGAGTGCCTGAATGTGCACTTTTCGTGATTTTTATTTGGCAAATTTGTCAGGTCTGGTGAAAAATTCAATATTCTAGGCGTCATATTCAACTTTGCCAATCGGAACACCACTAGGTGGCGCTATTTTTATATTGCTAATAACTCCTGCCCCGTTTGTCGCACATTCATAAAACTTATATCCACGCGTTCAGTGGATGTAGCTCTATAACCCTAGATAGGCCACGCCCATTTCCGCCTGGACTTTTTTTCCGCTAGGGGGCGATATTTGCAAAAATGACTTTTCCAGGTTTCTCCGTGCACGTTTATCCGATCCGCACGAAATTTGGCACGTACATTCTGCAGACCGCCCTGACAAAAACACTAATGTAAAGTATGTCGAAATTTTGCACGATTAACGCGTTATGATGTTAGCACTTCCTGCTGATTTCGCACCAAAACAGGAAGTGGGGTGTTTCTTGACAATGGTATGGCCGATTCACATCAGATTTGGAACAAAGGTTTATCATGTCTTCATTGCACAACGTGCACAATTTTGCTCAATTCCAAGCCACCACCACAGGGTGGCGCTCTTTCAAAGTTTTCGGCTCATATCTCCGCATCGGAACGTGTAATTCAAACGTAATTTGGCACGATGATTGCCAATGGTGCCCTGAGCCTCCCCTAAAAAGGGGGAAAAAAATCGCCGCTAGGTGGCGCTCTGGTGACCAGGGCCCTCATTCTGCGCAAACCATAATAATTATGAATATGAAATTCACAGGACACGTGTAGACTGCTGCCTGGACCTCACGTACCAAATAACGCGTTTCTAGTCGTTGTAGCGCCCCCTACAGGAACTTTAAATAACAGCCCCGGAGCCACGTTTCGCCGATTTTGACGAAACTTGGTGGGCCCATAGAACATCCCAAGACTCACCAAAAAGCCTCTTAGACCCATGTCCCAATTCCCACAGAAAGCCCAATATTTTTATTTGAAATTGTCGTTTTTTGCACTTTTTGCCCACTTTTAAGGATTAACTCCTCCTGGACCACTTGTCGCATCGGGTTCAAACTTGGTCATTTCTTACATCTTGTCGAGCTCTACTCAAACGGTGCTCTTTGTGACTCTAAGTCGAAAGGTGTGTCCAGGGCGTGGCCTCAAAGTCGGACATTTTGCACAAATGGCAAACAGCCCCGGAGCCATGTTTCACCGATTTTTACGAAACTTGGTGGGCCCATAGAACATCCCAAGACTCACCAAAAAGCCTCTTGGGCCCATGTCCCAATTCCCACAGGAAGTTGGATATTTCCATTTCAATTTTGGATTTTTAGCACTTTTGAGCTTTAACTCCTCCTGGACCATTTCTCAGATCGGCTTCAAACTTGGTCAGTGCTTACATCTTGTCGAGCTCTACTCAAACGGTGCTCTTCGTGACTCTAAGTCAAATGGCGTGCCCAGGGCGTGACCTCAAACTCAAACGTTTTGACCAAATTTCAAACTTTTTAGCACTTTTGAACTTTAACTCCTCCTACAGGATTTCTCTGGTCGGCTTCAAACTTGGTCAGTGCTTTCATCTTGTCGACCTCTATTCAAACGGTGCTCTTCGTGACTGTAAGTCGAAAGGCGTGTCCAGGGCGTAGTCTCAAAGTCGGACATTTTGCCCGAATTTTAAGCTGGCTCCATATGCTGCCCCACTGCTGGCAATCACGTGCTGGTCTAATTACATCCCAAACTGTAATGTCATTTTACTGTACACAGTGCACGTATCAGACAGTGATCAACGTGAGTCAAGTAAACACATTGGCCCAGGAGTTATGTGTATACTTAACAGTGTTGCAACAGCTATACTTTTGTAGGTGGTGCGTCAGCGCTGCTCAGTGTTGAATGAGCGCATTTTGTACTCCAAAATGTATATGCAGTCATGTAACGATAAACTATGACAGCAATAGTCATGAGTGTAAAAATATGATGGTTGCCGAAAAGTGAAGGACTTGGATTATTAAGGACTTCATTCAGTTTACTGTTCAGCATTTTACTGTAAAAAATAAAAAAGCAGCAGGAGGTGGAGTCGCTGTTTTGTAGAGATAGTGCATTTGGTATGTTTTAATACGTGCTCTTTGACTTTACAGTTCTATACTCGTAAACACGCTTGAGGCACTATGTTGAAATGTCAACCCCTGTTATTATTATTTTTCTTTATTTTATTTTACCAGTTTGATATGTTTGTACTGTTTCAAATGTTCTTTCCCCTCAAATCAGTTGTTTGGAAATTGATATGAATTTCATTTCAAATTGAAATGTATGACATATTGTACATGGAAATAAAGCTTTGAAATTAAAAAAACATGTTTTAGTACGTGTTGTTGGGTCTGCAAATTGTATATAATTTCTATATACTAATCGTTTGTAACGTGACTTATGTGTGTGTTGTGCTTAAATCACTTGTTTGGAAATTGATGTGAATTTCATTTCAAATTGAAATGTATGACATATTGTACATGGAACTAAAGCTTTGAAATGAAAACACATGTTTTAGTACGTGTTGTTGAGTTTGCAAATTGTATATAATTTGTATATACTAATCGTTTGTAACGTGACTTATGTGTGTGTTGTGCTTAAATCAGTTGTTTGGAAATTGATGTGAATTTCATTTAAAATTGGAATGTATAACATATTGTCAATGGAAATAAAGCTTTGCCATTAAAAAAAGTGTTTTAGTACGTGTTGTTGGGTGTGCAAATTGTATATAATTTGTATATACTAATCCTTTGTAACGTGGCTTATGTGTGTGTTGTGCTTATTTGCTGTTACATTTGTATATACTAATAGTTTGTAACGTGGCTTATCTGTGTATTGTGCTTATTTGCTATTACACGGACATTTTACCCTCTCCGTCTTTGTCGCACTTTTGTGACGTAGGCGGCTTTCTAAAAACAAATTAAACATCCCCTACGCGGACCGTTTCGAGGGACAAGCCGTTGTAATATTGCTGCCCTCCGAGCACTCATTCATCTATGATCCTCGACATAATGGAGCAGCTGTACTTGTAAGTGCAAACAGATGACTAGGGTTTTCACCAACATAAACGCGAATGCTATTCTGCAGCCACCCATGATCACCATAGCACCATGTAAACATATGTCGCACTTTTGTGACGTCGGCGCCTGTGACGTCGGCGCCTGCCTTAAAATGTCTCCCTTTTTCCAACATAACCGCGTACGTAGAAACGGGCTATATACGTTCGTATATTTGATTAATGTGTTTGAGTAATTTGTTAAGTTACTATATTGTATTACAGTTTACAATTATGTCCGTTGTGAGATGAGTTTGGTTGCACGTGAAAATTGCAATCATTGTCGTAACTTCGAGGTGTTATGACATGGACTGCTTGACGGTTATTATACACGGAGATGACACGTCTGTTTGCATTTGTACGGCTCATAAACAGCGCGAGAGAGATTTTTTAACCCTTTCCAAGGATTATACCTTTGGACCTTCATTCTTAATGCGGTGAGTTTCTTTTTTATTCTTCATTTAGCATTTTTGTCATATTGTTACTATAATGTTGCTTACTAGCATTGCATGTAGTCAGCACACTGAGGTTAAAAGCGGATACGTAATGCAGGGATTTATGAGATGTGTGTGCACTTATATGGGCAATTCGCGACGGTGATTTCGTGCGGCTCTTCACTTCTTATTACATTTTCTGTTGTGTATACTTCCTTTCAAACTGCCCACACTACGTATGGAAACCCGTTAGCACGACGTGTTACCCAATGCTACTGTCGACAGCTAAGTCTTTAACTGCGTGTAGCTACTTCGCTTAGCCAAGTAACACGGGTTAGCTGGTGCTAATGCTAATTTGCTAATGTCCGTCATGATACAGTGAAACGAAGGCCCGAGTGCTTTGGCATGAACTACGTGTAGCTTGTGCACTTAGCCTAGCACCACGTGCTAGCTCGTGTTAATACTAATTTGCTAATGTGCGTCATGACGGAGTGAAACGAAGGCCCCAGTCCTTTGTCATGAACTGCGTGTAGCTTGTGCGCTTAGCCTAGCACACGTGTTAGCCCGTGTTAATGTTAATTTGCTAGTGTGCGTTCTGATGGAGTACGGAAGATAAGCCTATATGAACCTATATGGACCTTACAAACATTTTCTGTCACTTTATGCGCTTTAGTTTGACTTAAATTCCCAAACTACCATCTCAAACATTAATCCGTATTCACTTATATAATTTATATATGAATGCAAAGTATGCTGTCTAACTGACACAACATATCAGGCATTGTAAATGTCTCTTTGAATATGAATAACATGTATGCTGCCTGCCTGACACACCTCAGCACGCTTTGTAGAAGCCAAGCAGACAGGTTTGCATAAGTGGTCAATTTGGTTCTGCTCTCCTTGTTAAAGTGAATTCTGGATTTATGTGCTGTGAACATGAAGAGCTATTGTCAAGCAATCACACCACCTCTTATTAGCATCTCTGTCAAATCTCTGAATGTGTACAGCAACTGTCTTTATCATGGTTTGCATATGACACCTGACTTTAATCATAGTGTGGCTGTAAAGATGCCACATGTTTCATGATTGTTTTCATCAGCAGCTTATAATCTAATCATAAAACGTCGTGACATCTGTCCTCATGACCCAATTATGTTTACATGGTTTTTAGATGCCGCGAAGCAAGAACTACCAGATCTCCCAGGCTGCCAAGAGGAGGGAGACAGTACGACAGCCATTGGATGTGGAGTATCTGCCACCACGACCTGAGTTTGTTACGCGTAACTAGGGACTTTTACTTTTCCTTCAATTTTCATCAAGGTCTACGTGTACAATAAAGGTGCTGTAATTATAAATTAGGTCAACATTTGTGAAATCTGAGTAAAACACACTAGTATTGGTACTTCTGGTTTACTGGAATGGGGTTCGATTCCCTGTGCTTTCATGCTGATTGTTATGGTAATTACATGTTAGACCACATTGACATGAATTACATGTTGCAACTGGTTGGACTAACACTCTCAACTCTGAATGTCAACCTTTCACAGTGAAGAATGTCTCTGTAACAGCTGAGTCTTTTGCAGTGTCTGAAACGTGTGACAACGTACAGTGCTCTCCCACAGCTTCTGGACATGAGTGCTTGGGACTGCTGTGCCGTGGGATTCAGAATGGGTTGACGTGAGGCTTTCGTGAACTGGTCCACACGTCTCACAACGGCACGTGTTCCGACGGCCCGGGACGCGGTTGCCCACGGCCCGAGTGGCGTGGGGGCTCGGTCCGCCCCAACGCTGCTCGCAGCTTTAATTAAGGACCGAGCCAGGGAACCTGGTAAGGTCCTTATTGTTATTGGTCCGTTAGTTATTATTATTATTATTATTATTACGTTTCATCACGACTTCGCGGCTTGTTTTGAGTTCCTAAACGTGCACTTTCCGTGCTTTTTATTTGCCAAATTTGTCAGGTCTGCTGAAAAATTATATATTCTATGCATCACATTCGACTTTGCCACTGGGAAGACCAATAGGTGGCGCTATATTTTGGCCAATTTCCAGAGCCCCATGAGTCCCGCATACTTCATCGCACATTCATAAACCTTATATCCACGCGTTCAGTGGATATAGCTGAGTCCCCCTAGATAGGCCACGCCCATTTCCGCCTAGACTTTTTTTTCACTAGGGGGCGATATTTGCAAAAATGACTCTTCCGGGTTTCTCCGTGCACGTTTATGTGATTCGCACGAAATTTGGCACGTACACTCTACAGACCCTACTGACAAAAACACTTATGTACATTGTGTTGAAATTTTGAAAGATAACCGTGTTATGACGTCAGCACTTCCTGCTGATTTCACGCCAAAACAGGAAGTGGAATGTTTCGTCACAATGGTATGGCCGATTCACACCAGATTTGGAACAATGGTTTATCGTGTCTTCATTGCACAACGTGCACAATTTTGCTCAATTCCAAGCCACCACCACAGGGTGGCGCTCTTTCAAAGTTAAGGGCTCATATCTCCGCATCGGAACGTGTGATTCTAACGTAACTTGGTACGATGATTCCCCATAGCGCCCTGAGGCTCCCCTAAAAAGGGGTACAAAAACCCGCCGCTAGGTGGCGCTCTGCTGACCAAAAACTCTTTCTGGCCAAACCGTAACACTTATGAATATGACATTCACAGGACACGTGTAGACTGCTGCCTGGACCTCATGTACCAAAAAACGCGGTTCTAGTCATTGTAGCGCCCCCTACAGGAACTTTAAATAACAGCCCCGGAGCCACGTTTCACCGATTTTTACGAAACTTGGTGGGCCCATAGAACATCCCAAGACTCACCAAAAAGCCTCTTAAGCCCATGTCCCAATTCCCACAGGAAGCCCAATATTTTTATTTGAAATTGTCGTTTTTTGCACTTTTTGCCCACTTTTAAGGATTAACTCCTACTGGACCGCTTGTCGCATCGGGTTCAAACTTGGTCAGTGCTTTCATCTTGTCGCGCTCTACTCAAACAGTGCTCTTCGTGACTCTAAGTCGAAAGGCGTGTCCAGGGCGTGGCCTCAAAGTCGGACATTTTGCACAAATGGCAAACAGCCCCGGAGCCACGTTTCACCGATTTTTACGAAACTTGGTGGGCCCATAGAACATCCCAAGACTCACCAAAAAGCCTCTTGGGCCCATGTCCCAATTCCCACAGGAAGTTGGATATTTCCATTTCAATTTTGGATTTTTAGCACTTTTGAGCTTTAACTCCTCCTGGACCATTTCTCGGATCGGCTTCAAACTTGGTCAGTGCTTACATCTTGTCGAGCTCTACTCAAACGGTCCTCTTCGTGACTCTAAGTCGAATGGCGTGTCCAGGGCGTGGCCTCAAAATCGGACGTTTTGACCAAATGTCAAACTTTTTAGCACTTTTGAACTTTAACTCCTCCTATAGGATTTCTCAGGTCGGCTTCAAACTTGGTCAGTGCTTACATCTTGTCGAGCTCTACTCAAACCGTGCTCTTCATGACTCTAAGTTGAAAGGCGTGTCCAGGGCGTGGCCTCAAAGTCGGACATTTTGACCACATTTTAGACTGCCTACATATACTGGCCCGATACTGCCAATCACGCGCTACTCTAATTAGAGCACAGCAGATGGCCTGATTCCATACCAATTCAGCATCTGGGTTACAGCTCAGTCTTTTACAATGAAGTGCTCTCCCACAGCTTCTGGACTCGAGGGCTTCAGGCTGCAATGAAGTGGACTTGGGGCTGGATACTTTCATGACGTTGTTCGCAAGTCTTACGACGGCATGTCTTACAACGGCACGACTTACGATGGCACGTGTCACGATGGCACGGGTTCCGACAGCCCGGGGCGCGGTTGGGCCACGGCCCGAGTGGCGTGGGGGCTCGGTCCGCCCCAACGCTGCTTGTTATTATTACGTTTCATCACGACTTCGCGGCTTGTTTTGAGTTCCTAAACGTGCACTTTCCGTGCTTTTTATTTGCCAAATTTGTCAGGTCTGCTGAAAAATTATATATTCTATGCATCACATTCGACTTTGCCACTGGGAAGACCAATAGGTGGCGCTATATTTTGGCCAATTTCCAGAGCCCCATGAGTCCCGCATACTTCGTCGCACATTCATAAACCTTATATCCACGCGTTCAGTGGATATAGCTGAGTCGCCCTAGATAGGCCACGCCCATTTCCGCCTAGACTTTTTTTTCACTAGGGGGCGATATTTGCAAAAATGACTTTTCCAGGTTTCTACGTGCACGTTTATCCGATTCGCACCAAATTTGGCACGTACACTCTACAGACCCTACTGACAAAAACACTCATGTACATTGTGTTGAAATTTTGAAAGATAACCGTGTTATGATGTCAGCACTTCCTGCTGATTTCACGCCAAAACAGGAAGTGGGGTGTTTCGTCACAATGGTATGGCCGATTCACACCAGATTTGGAACAATGGTTTATCGTGTCTTCATTGCACAACGTGCACAATTTTGCTCAATTCCAAACCACCACCACAGGGTGGCGCTCTTTCAAAGTTAAGGGCTCATATCTCCGCATCGGAACGTGTGATTCTAACGTAACTTGGTACGATGATTCCCCATGGCGCCCTGAGGCTCCCCTAAAAAGGGGTACAAAAACCCGCCGCTAGGTGGCGCTGTGGTGGCCAAAATATCTTTCTGCCCAAATTGTAATACTTAGGAATATGACATTCACAGGACACGTGTAGACTGCTGCCTGGAGCTCACGTACCAAAAAACGCGTTTCTAGTCGTTGTAGCGCCCCCTACAGGAACTTTAAATAACAGCCCCGGAGCCACGTTTCACCGATTTTTACGAAACTTGGTGGGCCCATAGAACATCCCAAGACGCACCAAAAAGCCTCTTAAACCCATGTCCCAATTCCCACAGAAAGCTCAATATTTTTGTTTGAAATTGGCGTTTTTGGCACTTTTTGCCCACTTTTAAGGATTAACTCCTCCTGGACCACTTCTCCCATCGGGTTCAAACTTGGTCAGTCCTTTCATCTTGTCGAGCTCTACTGAAACGGTGCTCTCCGTGACTCTAAGTTGAAAGGCGTGTCCAGGGCGTGGCCTCAAAGTTGGACATTTTGACCAATGTTACACTGGCTCCATATACTGGCCCCATGCTGCCAATCACACGTTACTCTAATTAGAGCCCAGCAGATGGCGGAATTCCATACCAGGTCAGCATCTGAGTTACAGCTCAGTTTTTTACACTGAAGTGCTCTACCACAGCTTCTGGACTCGAGTGCTTCAGACTGCAAGAAAGTGGGCTTGGGACTGGATACTTTCATGACGTTGTTCGCAAGTCTTACGACGGCACGTCTTACGATGGCACGTGTCACGACGGCACGGGTTCCGACGGCGCAGGGCACGGTTGTGCCACGGCCCGAGTGGCGTGGGGGCTCGGTCCGCCCCAACGCTGCTTGCAGCTTTAATTGAGGTTGTATTTCGTACAACCCCCAATCTCCACTTTGGGGACTGTTTTCAGTGCCTGAACGTGCACATTCAGTGAATTTTATTTGGCACATTCGACGTACCTACTTAAAAATTTCATATTCTACGGGTTTCGTTCAAGTCACTCACTAGAAAGACCACTAGGTGGCGCTATATGTCGTCAAATTTTCAGGGGCCCATAAGTCCCACATACTTTGTCGCACATTCATAAAACACATATCCAGGCGTTCAGTGGATGTAGCTGAGTCGCCCTAGATAGGCCACGCCCACTTCCGCCTAAACTTTTTTTCCTCTAGGGGGCGATATATGCGAAAAACACCGTTTTCCCGCTCAGCCATACACGTTTGTCCGATTTTCACGAAACTTTACACGTACCCTCTGTAGACCCTACTAACAAGAACACTAATATACACTGTGTTGAAATTATGAAAGATGATCGCGTTATTACGCTAGCACTTCCTGCCGATTTAACATAAAAACAGGAAGTGGACTGTTTCACCACAATAGTATGGTCGATTCACGCCAAATTTGGAACAATGATTTATCATGTCTCCATTGTGCATCCTGTGCAATTTCACACGATTTGAGACCACCGCCACAGGGTGGCGCTCTTTCAAAGTTAACGTCTTATATCTCAGCAACAAAACGTGTCATTCCAACAAAACTTGGCACGCTCGTTGCCCATGGCGCCCTAAGCCTCCCCTAAAAAGGGGAAAAAACTTCCACCACTAGGTGGCGCTCTGGTGGACAACACCTCATTCTGAGCTAACCGTAACACTTAGCAATATGACATTCGCAGGACACGTGTACACTGCTGCCTGACACTCACGTACCAAAAATCACGTTTCTAGCCGTTATAGCGCCCCCTACAGGCACTTTAAACAACAGCCCCGGAACCACGTTTCACCTATTTTTACGAAACTTGGTGGGCCCATAGAACATCCAAAGACACACCAAAAAGCCTCTTGGACCCATGCTCCAACTCCCACAGGAAGTCAGATTTTTCCATTTCAATTTTTGGATTTTTTGCACTTTTGAGCTTTAACTCCTCCTAGGGGATTTCTCCGGTCGGCGTCAAACTTGGTCAGTACACTCATAAGGAGGTGCTCTATCTAAATTGTGCTCTGCGTAACTGTACATCGAAAGGCGTGGCCGTACCATGACCTCAAAATTGGCCGACTAACATATTTCCATTTCAATTTTTGGATTTTTTGCACTTTTGAGCTTTAACTCCTCCTAAGGGATTTCTCGGATCGGCTTCAAACTTGGTCAGTAAACTCATGAGGAGGTGCTTAATCTAAATTGTGCTCTGCGTGATTCTACATCAAACGGCGTGCCCATAACATGGCCTCAAAGTCGGCCATTTTGACCGAATGTCAAACTGTGATGTCATTTTAGGGTTCTATTTTAATTAACTCCTCCTACAGCTTTTATCGGATCTGCTTCAAATTTGATCAATACACTCATGAGATTGTGCTGAATCTAAATTGTGCTCTGCGTGACTCTACATTGAAGACCGTTGCCGTTCCATGGCCTCAAAGTCGGCCATTTTGACCGAATTTTGTGCTGCCTCCATATGCTGCTGGCTCCATATGCTGGACCAATGTAGGCACTTTTGAGCTTTAACTCCTCCTACAGGATTTCTCACATCGGCTTCAAACTTGGTCATTACACTGATAACGGCGTTCTGAATCTAGATTGTGCTATGTGTAACTGTAAAGCAGGACGCGTGGCCGTACCATGTCCTCAAAGTCGGCCATTTTGACCGAATTTTATGCTGCCTCCATATGCTGCTGGCTCCATGTGCTGGCACAATGCTGGCACTCACGCACGACAGCACGCTTCACGACGCCACGTATTACGACGCCACGTGTTACGACGACACGTCTTAACGACGGCACATGTCACGACGGCCCGGGACGCGGTTGCGACACACCCGAGTTACGTCAGAGCGAGGTCCGCCTCAACGCTGCTCGCAGCTTTAATTATTATTATTACGCTTCACGACTTCGCGGCTTGTTTTGGGTACCTGAACGCACACTTTCCGTGATTTTTATTTGCCAAATTTTTCGGGGCTGATAAAAATTGCCAGATGATATGCATCACATTCAACTTTGCCAATGCGAAGACCAGTAGGTGGCGCTATTTGTAGGCAAATTTCCAGAGGCCCATAAGTCCCGCATACTTTGTCGCACATTCATAAACCTTATATCCACGCGTTCGGGGGATGGAGCTCAGTCTCCCCAGGTAGGCCACGCCCATTTCCGCCTAAACTTTTTTTCCACTAGGGGGCGATATATGCGACAAACACCGTTTCCCCACGTACCCATTCACGTTTGTCCGATTTGCACGAAACTTTGCACGTACACTCTACAGGCCCTAATGACAAAAACACTAATGTACAGTATGTTGAAATTTTACACGATTAGCGCGTTGTGACGTTAGCACTTCCTGCTGATTTCGCGCCAAAACAGGAAGTGGGGTGTTTTGTCACAATGGTATGGCCGATTCACACCAGATTCGGAACAATGGTTTATCGTGTCTTCATTGCACAACGTGCACAATTTTGCTCAATTCCAAGCCACCACCACAGGGTGGCGCTCTTTCAAAGTTAAGGGCTCATATCTCCGCATCAAAACGTGTGATTCTAACGTAACTTGGCACGATAATTCCCCATGGCGCCCTGAGTCTCCCCTAAAAAGGGGTACAAAAACCCGCCGCTAGGTGGCGCTCTACTGGCCAAAAACTCTTTCTAGCCAAACCGTAACACTTAGGAATATGACATTCACAGGACACGTGTAGACTGCTGCCTGGAGCTCACGTACCAAAAAACGCGGTTCTAGTCGTTGTAGCGCCCCCTACAGGAACTTTAAATAACAGCCCCGGAGCCACGTTCCACCGATTTTTACGAAACTTGGTGGGCACATAGAACATCCCAAGACTCACCAAAAAGCCTCTTAAGCCCATGTCCCAATTCCCACAGGAAGCCCAATATTTTTATTTGAAATTGGCGTTTTTTGCACTTTTTGCCCACTTTTAAGGATTAACTCCTCCTGGACCACTTGTCGCATCGGGTTCAAACTTGGTCATTTCTTACATCTTGTCGAGCTCTACTCAAACGGTGCTCTTTGTGACTCTAAGTCGAAAGGTGTGTCCAGGGCGTGGCCTCAAAGTCGGACATTTTGCACAAATGGCAAACAGCCCCGGAGCCATGTTTCACCGATTTTTACGAAATTTGGTGGGCCCATAGAACATCCCAAGACTCACCAAAAAACCTCTTGGGCCCATGTCCCAATTCCCACAGGAAGTTGGATATTTCCATTTCAATTTTGGATTTTTAGCACTTTTGAGCTTTAACTCCTCCTGGACCATTTCTCAAATCGGCTTCAAACTTGGTCAGTGCTTACATCTTGTCGAGCTCTACTCAAACGGTGCTCTTCGTGACTCTAAGTCAAATGGCGTGCCCAGGGCGTGACCTCAAAGTCAAACGTTTTGACCAAATTTCAAACTTTTTAGCACTTTTGAACTTTAACTCCTCCTACAGGATTTCTCTGGTCGGCTTCAAACTTGGTCAGTGCTTTCATCTTGTCGACCTCTATTCAAACGGTGCTCTTCGTGACTGTAAGTCGAAAGGCGTGTCCAGGGCGTAGTCTCAAAGTCGGACATTTTGCCCGAATTTTAAGCTGGCTCCATATGCTGCCCCACTGCTGGCAATCACGTGCTGGTCTAATTACATCCCAAACTGTAATGTCATTTTACTGTACACAGTGCACGTATCAGACAGTGATCAACGTGAGTCAAGTAAACACATTGGCCCAGGAGTTATGTGTATACTTAACAGTGTTGCAACAGCTATACTTTTGTAGGTGGTGCGTCAGCGCTGCTCAGTGTTGAATGAGCGCATTTTGTACTCCAAAATGTATATGCAGTCATGTAACGATAAACTATGACAGCAATAGTCATGAGTGTAAAAATATGATGGTTGCCGAAAAGTGAAGGACTTGGATTATTAAGGACTTCATTCAGTTTACTGTTCAGCATTTTACTGTAAAAAATAAAAAAGCAGCAGGAGGTGGAGTCGCTGTTTTGTAGAGATAGTGCATTTGGTATGTTTTAATACGTGCTCTTTGACTTTACAGTTCTATACTCGTAAACACGCTTGAGGCACTATGTTGAAATGTCAACCCCTGTTATTATTATTTTTCTTTATTTTATTTTACCAGTTTGATATGTTTGTACTGTTTCAAATGTTCTTTCCCCTCAAATCAGTTGTTTGGAAATTGATATGAATTTCATTTCAAATTGAAATGTATGACATATTGTACATGGAAATAAAGCTTTGAAATTAAAAAAACATGTTTTAGTACGTGTTGTTGGGTCTGCAAATTGTATATAATTTCTATATACTAATCGTTTGTAACGTGACTTATGTGTGTGTTGTGCTTAAATCACTTGTTTGGAAATTGATGTGAATTTCATTTCAAATTGAAATGTATGACATATTGTACATGGAACTAAAGCTTTGAAATGAAAACACATGTTTTAGTACGTGTTGTTGAGTTTGCAAATTGTATATAATTTGTATATACTAATCGTTTGTAACGTGACTTATGTGTGTGTTGTGCTTAAATCAGTTGTTTGGAAATTGATGTGAATTTCATTTAAAATTGGAATGTATAACATATTGTCAATGGAAATAAAGCTTTGCCATTAAAAAAAGTGTTTTTGTACGTGTTGTTGGGTGTGCAAATTGTATATAATTTGTATATACTAATCCTTTGTAACGTGGCTTATGTGTGTGTTGTGCTTATTTGCTGTTACATTTGTATATACTAATAGTTTGTAACGTGGCTTATCTGTGTATTGTGCTTATTTGCTATTACACGGACATTTTACCCTCTCCGTCTTTGTCGCACTTTTGTGACGTAGGCGGCTTTCTAAAAACAAATTAAACATCCCCTACGCGGACCGTTTCGAGGGACAAGCCGTTGTAATATTGCTGCCCTCCGAGCACTCATTCATCTATGATCCTCGACATAATGGAGCAGCTGTACTTGTAAGTGCAAACAGATGACTAGGGTTTTCACCAACATAAACGCGAATGCTATTCTGCAGCCACCCATGATCACCATAGCACCATGTAAACATATGTCGCACTTTTGTGACGTCGGCGCCTGTGACGTTGGCGCCTGCCTTAAAATGTCTCCCTTTTTCCAACATAACCGCGTACGTAGAAACGGGCTATATACGTTCGTATATTTGATTAATGTGTTTGAGTAATTTGTTAAGTTACTATATTGTATTACAGTTTACAATTATGTCCGTTGTGAGATGAGTTTGGTTGCACGTGAAAATTGCAATCATTGTCGTAACTTCGAGGTGTTATGACATGGACTGCTTGACGGTTATTATACACGGAGATGACACGTCTGTTTGCATTTGTACGGCTCATAAACAGCGCGAGAGAGATTTTTTAACCCTTTCCAAGGATTATACCTTTGGACCTTCATTCTTAATGCGGTGAGTTTCTTTTTTATTCTTCATTTAGCATTTTTGTCATATTGTTACTATAATGTTGCTTACTAGCATTGCATGTAGTCAGCACACTGAGGTTAAAAGCGGATACGTAATGCAGGGATTTATGAGATGTGTGTGCACTTATATGGGCAATTCGCGACGGTGATTTCGTGCGGCTCTTCACTTCTTATTACATTTTCTGTTGTGTATACTTCCTTTCAAACTGCCCACACTACGTATGGAAACCCGTTAGCACGACGTGTTACCCAATGCTACTGTCGACAGCTAAGTCTTTAACTGCGTGTAGCTACTTCGCTTAGCCAAGTAACACGGGTTAGCTGGTGCTAATGCTAATTTGCTAATGTCCGTCATGATACAGTGAAACGAAGGCCCGAGTGCTTTGGCATGAACTACGTGTAGCTTGTGCACTTAGCCTAGCACCACGTGCTAGCTCGTGTTAATACTAATTTGCTAATGTGCGTCATGACGGAGTGAAACGAAGGCCCCAGTCCTTTGTCATGAACTGCGTGTAGCTTGTGCGCTTAGCCTAGCACACGTGTTAGCCCGTGTTAATGTTAATTTGCTAGTGTGCGTTCTGATGGAGTACGGAAGATAAGCCTATATGAACCTATATGGACCTTACAAACATTTTCTGTCACTTTATGCGCTTTAGTTTGACTTAAATTCCCAAACTACCATCTCAAACATTAATCCGTATTCACTTATATAATTTATATATGAATGCAAAGTATGCTGTCTAACTGACACAACATATCAGGCATTGTAAATGTCTCTTTGAATATGAATAACATGTATGCTGCCTGCCTGACACACCTCAGCACGCTTTGTAGAAGCCAAGCAGACAGGTTTGCATAAGTGGTCAATTTGGTTCTGCTCTCCTTGTTAAAATGAATTCTGGATTTATGTGCTGTGAACATGAAGAGCTATTGTCAAGCAATCACACCACCTCTTATTAGCATCTCTGTCAAATCTCTGAATGTGTACAGCAACTGTCTTTATCATGGTTTGCATATGACACCTGACTTTAATCATAGTGTGGCTGTAAAGATGCCACATGTTTCATGATTGTTTTCATCAGCAGCTTATAATCTAATCATAAAACGTCGTGACATCTGTCCTCATGACCCAATTATGTTTACATGGTTTTTAGATGCCGCGAAGCAAGAACTACCAGATCTCCCAGGCTGCCAAGAGGAGGGAGACAGTACGACAGCCATTGGATGTGGAGTATCTGCCACCACGACCTGAGTTTGTTACGCGTAACTAGGGACTTTTACTTTTCCTTCAATTTTCATCAAGGCCTACGTGTACAATAAAGGTGCTGTAATTATAAATTAGGTCAACATTTGTGAAATCTGAGTAAAACACACTAGTATTGGTACTTCTGGTTTACTGGAATGGGGTTCGATTCCCTGTGCTTTCATGCTGATTGTTATGGTAATTACATGTTAGACCACATTGACATGAATTACATGTTGCAACTGGTTGGACTAACACTCTCAACTCTGAATGTCAACCTTTCACAGTGAAGAATGTCTCTGTAACAGCTGAGTCTTTTGCAGTGTCTGAAACGTGTGACAACGTACAGTGCTCTCCCACAGCTTCTGGACATGAGTGCTTGGGACTGCTGTGCCGTGGGATTCAGAATGGGTTGACGTGAGGCTTTCGTGAACTGGTCCACACGTCTCACAACGGCACGTGTTCCGACGGCCCGGGACGCGGTTGCCCACGGCCCGAGTGGCGTGGGGGCTCGGTCCGCCCCAACGCTGCTCGCAGCTTTAATTAAGGACCGAGCCAGGGAACCTGGTAAGGTCCTTATTGTTTTTGGTCCGTTAGTTATTATTCTTCTTCATAGGCCTCTTCGCGGCTTGTTTTGAGTTCCTGAACGTGCACTTTTAGTGATTTTTATTTGGCAAATTTGTCAGGTCTGGTGAAAAATTCAATATTCTATGAATCACATTCAACTTTGCCACTGGGAAGACCACTAGGTGGCGCTATATTTAGGCAAATTTCCAGACACCCATAAGTCCCACATACTTTGTCACACATTCATAAACCTTATATCCACGCGTTCAGTGGATGTAGCTGAGTCACCCTAGATAGGCCACGCCCATTTCCGCCTAGACTTTTTTTTCGCTAGGGGGCGATATTTGCAAAAATGACTTTTCCGGGTTTCTCTGTGCACGTTTATCCGATTCGCACGAAATTTGGCACGTACACTCTGCGGACCACCCTGACAAAAACACTAATGTAAAGTATGTCGAAATTTTGCAAGATTAGCGCGTTATGATGTTAGCACTTCCTGCTGATTTCACACCAAAACAGGAAGTGGGGTGTTTCGTCACAATGGTATGGCCGATTCACACCAGATTTGGAACACTGGTTTATCGTGTCTTCATTGCGCATTGTGCACAATTTTGCATAATTTCAGGCCACCGCCACATGGTGGCGCTCTCTCAAAGTTAACGGCTTATATCTCCGGATCGCCACGTGCGATTAAAACGTAAATTGGTACGATGCATGCCCATGGCGCCCTGAGACTCCCCTAAAAAGGGGAAAAAAATTCGCCGCTAGGTGGCGCTCTGCTGACTTGGTGGCTCATTGTGCGGAAAGTGTAATAGTTATGAACGTCACATTCACAGGACACGTGTAGACTGGTGCCTGGAGCTCACATACCAAAAATCGCGTTTTTCGCGGTTGTAGCGCCCCCTACAGGACTTTTAAGGAACTGCCCCGGAGCCACGTTTGGCCGATATGTACGAAACTTGGTAGGCTCATAGAACGTGCCAAGATGCACAAAAAAGCCTCTTGGACCCATGTCCCAAATCCCATAGGAAGTCGGATATTTACATATTTAATTTTTAATTTTTTGCACTTTTGAGCTTTAACTCCTCCTAGGTCATTTCTCACATCGGCTTCAAACTTGGTCAGTACACTCATGAGGAGGTGCTTAATCTAAATTGTGCTCTGCGTGACTCTACGTCGAAGGGTGTGGCCGTGCCGTGGCCTCAAAGTCGGCCATTTTGACCAAATGTCAAACTGTGATGTCATTTTAGGGTTCTATTTTAATTAACTCCTCCTACAGTTTTTATCGGCTCTGCTTCAAATTTGGTCAGTGAAGTCATAACATGGTGCTGAATCTAAATTGTGCTCTGCGTGACTGTACGTCAAAGGGCGTGGCTTTGCCGTGGCCTCAAAGTCGGCCATTTTGACCAAATGTCAAACTGTGATGTCATTTTAGGGTTCTATTTTAATTAACTCCTCCTACAGTTTTTATCGGCTCTGCTTCAAATTTGGTCAGTGAAGTCATAACATGGTGCTGAATCTAAATTGTGCTCTGCATGACTCTATGTCGAAGGGCGTGGCCGTGCCGTGGACTCAAAGTCGGCCATTTTGACCAAATGTCAAACTTTATAGCACTTTTGAGCTTTAACTCCTCCTGAACGATTTCTCGGATCGCCTTCAAACTTGGTCAGTGCACTCATAAGGAGGTCCTCTATCTAAATTGTGCTCTGTGTAACTGTACATCAAAAGATGTGGCCGTACCATAACCTCAAAATTGGCTGACTCGCATATTTCCATTTCAATTTTTGGATTTTTAGCACTTTTGAGCTTTAACTCCTCCTAGGTCAGTTCTCACATCGGCTTCAAACTTGGTCAGTACACTCATGAGGAGGTGCTTAATCTAAATTGTGCTCTGCGTGACTCTACGTCGAAGGGTGTGGCCGTGCCGTGGCCTCAAAGTCGGCCATTTTGACCAAATGTCAAACTGTGATGTCATTTTACGGTTTTATTTTAATTAGCTCCTCCTACAGTTTTTATCGGCTCTGCTTCAAATTTGGTCAGTGAAGTCATAACATGGTGCTGAATGTAAATTGTGCTCTGCGTGACTGTAAGTCGAAGGGCGTGGCCGTGCCGTGGCCTCAAAGTCGGCCATTTTGACCAAATGTCAAACTGTGATGTCATTTTAGGGTTCTATTTTAATTAACTCCTCCTACAGTTTTTATCGGCTCTGCTTCAAATTTGGTCAGTGAAGTCATAACATGGTGCTGAATGTAAATTGTGCTCTGCGTGACTGTAAGTCGAAGGGCGTGGCCGTGCCGTGGCCTCAAAGTCGGCCATTTTGACCAAATGTCAAACTGTGATGTCATTTTAGGGTTCTATTTTAATTAACTCCTCCTACAGTTTTTATCGGCTCTGCTTCAAATTTGGTCAGTGAAGTCATAACATGGTGCTGAATGTAAATTGTGCTCTGCGTGACTGTAAGTCGAAGGGCGTGGCCGTGCCGTGGCCTCAAAGTCGGCCATTTTGACCAAATGTCAAACTGTGATGTCATTTTAGGGTTCTATTTTAATTAACTCCTCCTACAGTTTTTATCGGCTCTGCTTCAAATTTGGTCAGTGAAGTCATAACATGGTGCTGAATGTAAATTGTGCTCTGCGTGACTGTAAGTCGAAGGGCGTGGCCGTGCCGTGGCCTCAAAGTCGGCCATTTTGACCAAATGTCAAACTGTGATGTCATTTTAGGGTTCTATTTTAATTAACTCCTCCTACAGTTTTTATCGGCTCTGCTTCAAATTTGGTCAGTGAAGTCATAACATGGTGCTGAATCTAAATTGTGCTCTGCGTGACTGTACGTCGAAGGGCGTGGCCGTTCCGTGGCCTCAAAGTCGGCCATTTTGACCAAATGTCAAACTGTGATGTCATTTTAGGGTTCTATTTTAATTAACTCCTCCTACAGTTTTTATCGGCTCTGCTTCAAATTTGGTTAGTGAAGTCATAACATGGTGCTGAATCTAAATTGTGCTCTGTGTGAGTGTACGTCGAAGGGCGTGTCCATACCGTGGCCCCAAAGTTGCCCACTTTGCACAAATGTCAAACTGTCATGTCATTTTCAGGTTCTATTTTAATTAACTCCTCCTACAGGTTTTGTCTGATCTGCTTCAAAATTGGTCACTACAGTCATAAAATGGTGTTCAATATAAAATGTGCTCTGCGGACTGTACGTCGAAGGCCATGTCTGTTCCGTGTACTCAAAGTTGCCCACTTTGAACAAATCTCAAACTGTGATGTCATTTTACGCTTCTATTTCAGTTAACTTCTCTGACAGGTTTTATCAGATCTGCTTCAAACTTGGTCTGTACAATCATAACTTGGTGCTGAATTTAAATTGTGCTCTGTGTGACTGTACGTTGAGTGGCGTGTCCGTACCGAGTCCTCTAATTTGCATATTTTCAACAAATGTCAGTCTGTGATGTCATTTTCACGTTCTATTTTAATTAACTCCTTCTACAGGTTTCATCTGATCTGCTTCAAACTTGGTCAGTACAGTCATAAGATAGTGCTGAATTTAAATTGTGCTCTGCGTGACTGTACGTCAAACAGCGTGTCCGTATTGTGCCCTCAAAGTTGCCCACTTTGCCCAAATGTCAAACTGTCATGTCATTTTCAGGTTCTTTGCTAATTAACTCCTCCTACAGGTTTTATCTGATCTGCTTCAAACGTGGTCAGTAAAGTCTTAAGATGATGATGAATCAAAAATTTGCTCTGCATAATTGTATGTTGAACGGCGTGTCCGTACTGTGGCCTCAATGTTGACCACTTTGCCCATATGTTAAACTGTCATGTCATTTTCAGGTTCTATGTTAATTAACTCCTCCTACAGGTTTTGTCTGATCTGCTTCAAACTTGGTCTGTACAATCATAACGTGGTGCTGAGTCAAAAATGTACTCTGCATGAGTATACGTCAAACGCTGTGTTTGTGCTGTAGCTTTAAAGTTGGCCCATTTTACTACCACATACTCCATATGCTGGCCCAATGCTGGCAATCAGACGCTAGTCTCATTACAGCCCAGCAGATGGAGCCATTGCATAAGGATTAATGTCACAACATGCAGTGCTCTTTCACAGCTTCTGTACATGACGGTTTAGAACTGGGGTGGCGTGAGGCTTTCGTGACGTGGTCCACACGTCTTATGACGGCGCCTTTTACCACGGCTTGTGTTACGACGGCTTGTGTTACGACGTCACGTGTTACGACTGCGTGGTACACGGTTTCGCCACGGTCCAAACATACACATTATGTCACCACATGCCATCTTTCATACAAACTTGCACACATTTCAGCTAATCTCACACGTTGCTTTAGATCCTACAAATTGATACAATATATGTTTGTTTTGTGCAACTGGGTGATAGTGTTATCTGTGACACTTTTCTGAAGTGTTCTTTTGGCTAGGTATAGTAGAGTCATTATAACATACTCATGTGCAACAGGTACATCGCATGTGCTGTGTTTTAACAGGATGTCCTATGTGTATGTGTGGCACACACAACACACTTAATTTAACAATAATGATCAAATGTGTGTCTGTGATCCTCTGTGTGTCTGTGCATGTCTGTCTGCCGGTGGAGCTGTCACGGTTGCCTAGAAATAGACAACACACACCGGCGCTTTTCACAAAACCCGCCCATGTCCGCTACACCTGAAAGCCTACCACGTCTTATGGAACGGAAACGCGTACAGAAGTCAAATAGCAGTGTGTGTTGGCGAGTGTTGTTATTGTCACACGGTGCGTTGTCTGACACCGGGCAACATGCATTAGGACAGCGTCGCTGTCACAGCTCTTCATGTAGATATAGATACGGTGTGTGACATTATGTGTTGTCTGTGTCAAAATAAAGCATTGAACTACGGGGCACGATGGGAGGGAGTAAAAGTATGATGCGTAAGTAGAGTTATTATAACATACTCATGTGCAACAGGTACATCACATGGGCTGTGTTTTAACAGGATATCCAATGTATATGTGTGGCACACACACAACACACTTAATTTAGCAATAATGATCAAATGCGTGTCTGTGATCCTCTGTGTGTCTGTGCCTGTCTGTCTGCCGGTGGAGCTGTCACGGTTGCCTAGAAACAGACAACACACACCGGCGCTGTTCACAAAACCCGACCATGTCCGCTACACCTGAAAGCCTACCACGTCTTATGAAGCGGAAACGCGTACAGAAGTCAAACAGCAGTGTGTGCCGGCGAGTGTTGTCATTGTCACACGGTGCGTTGTCTGACATCGGGCAGCATGCATTAGGACAGCGTTGCTGTCACAGCTCTTCATGTAGATATAGATACGGTGTGTGACATTATGTGTTGTCTGTGTCAAAATATAGCACTGACATGCGGGGCACGATGGGAGGGAGTAGACATTATGTGTTGTCTATGTCAAAATATAGCATTGACATGCGGGGCACGATGGGAGGGAGTAAAAGTATGATGCGTAAATATCAATGAGATAAAAGCAACGTGCTGATTGTAGTTTAATGACGTGGATAAAGAGGTAAGAAGTGAAGTCATGACTGCATTCTAGCTCAATTTAATGCAGTAAGAGTACAGTTTGTTTTGCAGAAATCTACGCAAGTGAAAGGAAACTTGTACTGATGTAAAGTAATTGTAAGTAATTCATAACGTTATCAAGTAAATGTAATGGAGTAAATGTATTTGGTATGGCATTTTATCTCCTACAGTAATGAAGGAGATAAAAAGCAAATATGTTGACAATATGTTTTGTCTACTGATACTATGTGAAGAAACAGTGTGTCGTGGCTTCATTTCATATTTGGTTGCAACACATACACTTGTATATAAACTTCAAATAAACAGTAAATAAGAACAACATGAAAGAAGGCACAAGAAAGCGTTTATTTGTAACACACACACATAACAATAAAAATGTGGAAACTTAAGTGTGATATTTGGTGGGTTTACAAAAATGTGAAAAAATAAGTGTGCTATTGGGTGGGTTTTAAAAAATGTGAAAAATAAGTGTGATATTGGGTGGGTTTATGCGTCTTCATCTTCACTGACAGCTTCCATCTTTTGTTTTTCTATAGTGTCTTGGTCCTGGCATTGACCTGTAACATGTAAAGAAATATATATTAGCATTTTTGACATAAGATGTATTCCCTGTAATGAGGGGTTAAAGGGCACACACATTCATTAGTAAAATGTAACAAAAATACCTTCTTTCAGTTGGAGCATCACTGTTTCCATTTGTTCCACCTTTTGTTCCGGTGGCATGGAAGCAGTTTCTTCATCCTGCCATTGACCTGTAACATGCAAAAAAAAAAAATATTAGCATTTTTGACATAAGGTGTATTCTCTGTAATGAGGGGTTAAAAAGGGCACACACATACATGAGTCAAATGTAACAAACATACCGTCTTTGAGTTGAACCATCACTGTTTCCATTTGGTCCACCTTTTGTTCGGGCGGCATGGAAGCAGTTTCTTCGTCCTGCCATTGACCTGTAACATGCAAAGAAATATATATTAGCATTTTTGACATAAGGTGTATTCCGTGTAATGAGGAGTTAAAAAAGGGCACACACATACATGAGTAAATGTAACAAACGTACCGTCTATCAGCAGGGCCATCATTGCCTCCATTTGCTCCAGTCTTTGTCGTACTTCGTGGAGTTCCTCCGTCACAGCGTTAAGCTGGAGCCGCAGTGTCTTAGACTGTTGTATTGCGCTATTTTTGCAGCGCCTTTCTTTGTTTTTGGAGCGAACCTCCTTGATTAACGTCTCCAACACAGAGCCGTGGCTTTGGAGCACAGTTGCATATATTTCTTCGTTTCTCATTGACGGATCAATGATAGAGTACTAGAAGCAAACAAACAAAAGTAATGTTAATTATATATACAACACAGTGGAAGTGTTTATCAATTGCACAGAATAACTTATTGCATATTTAAATCGTCGTGTCCTAAGCGCTGTGCGTGTCGCAGTCGCGCTCGCTCCTTTTTCCTTTGTCTGTTTCGCTTTGGTTTTGATACATGTAAACAGAGCTCACGCATCAGGTAGTCGCTGTGACCGACCACACTAAGTTGTGTTTTTTCACGCTCACTGTCATTGTCTTTCTCTCTCTAAGGTACTAACGTACCCGTGTACTGTAAAATGCTAGTAGAGAATATTACCAATGACGTTCTGTATCGACATAAATTGTGTTAGCGTGAAAGAAAGTAGTGTTGCTGCTAAGTAAGTCGCAGCAACAATCAAGAGAAAGTGTTTTAGGCTTACGGGCATAACAGTGCAAATAATTTAGATGCAGGTAACGTGAACACAACGAACTGACATGATTGCGTTGTTGCGGAGAATAAGGACTCAATGAAGAATACATGTCACAATAAAACTGCCGTAACACATGTCACAATAAAATTGCCGTAACACAGAAAAAGACATATGGAATACTTACAGATGCCATTTGTAGCTGGAGCTTTACCCTTTCAACGGAGGATTCGGCCGGCATGGAGGGGAACTTTGTTGGAGAGGTATACTGTGCCATTTTAACTATAACAACAGAAAGACATTATGAGCTTAACCCGCCAATGCATACTATCATGACTGAATTACATATGAAATACACTGCAAATCAATGTGGTAAAGTAACATTAAGGACGTATGACCGACAGCGCAATTGGACTTACCTGTGTTCGTGTCTATGCAGGAATGTGATGTGAGTCTCACCTCTGAACGCTGCGTTTATATTGGAGACGTGGGAGCGCACATCTCGCGGTACTTTGCGAATTGCATTTCGATGCAGAATGTACAGTAGACATTGTAAATGTTAACCGCATGTTACCAATTAATTACAAACAACAGAAATGTGTCATTACATTATTACAACCTGTCCATGTACAAATGCAGGCAGCGCAATAATTATTAGTAAGCATGACAAGATGAAAGGCATTGCACAGTGTTTATCTGGCTATTAAAAGCATATTTGTAGCAACAAGTTTACCATAGAGTTTACCATAGATACTGTACAAATATAGGTAGGATAGACAGATAAGTTGGTACGTGTATTTAAGGGCTGTGATTACCAATGTCGTGAAACAGAACTTTATTACAACGGCATTAATGTTATTTATGATCGCTGTTCTGGAGGGAATGTCCACTCGCACGTCGGCATTTGAAATCCAAGGACACAGTTATGTGCCGCTGTTGTTGTGCATGTAAGAGCCGATTGTTTCTCCTTGTTTTGTGTTCTATGTGCGTGTGAAAAAGTATTGTGCTTTTTTTTGCCACTGTATCTATGTGGTTAACAGAATGCGTAAGTACGGCTACGTGTTTGTAGTTGTATGTGTTACATAACATGGCGAAATATAATTCGCGCAGTAGGTTGCTAAGTAAGCGCGTTTGGTGGAATTATCAAGCAAGAGTTGCAGTTGTTTTGTGTTAGTATGACAGAACTTCCCGCTTTACAGTGGTTTTCATTCTGACAGTGTTGCAACAGCTATACTTTTGTAGGTGGTGTTCGTAATAAAAATGTGTGAAATTATTTCGCAAGATTGTGTGCCGATATCGGGTCGAAGTAGCTTCCGTGCTATAATTGCTAGTTGAAAAAGGCCTAAATGTAATTCTTGTGATAGAGAGAGAAAGAAAGAGAGAGAGAGAGACCTAGGTAGTGGCTGTATTACAGCGATCAGCTGCTTGATGAGCTGCCTTTCGCTGTATTACGAAATAGAGAGATTTACGCTGTTTAGTGGGGAACCTGGTAAGGTCCTTATTGTTTTTGGTCCGTTAGTTATTATTCTTCTTCATAGGCCTCTTCGCGGCTTGTTTTGAGTTCCTGAACGTGCACTTTTAGTGATTTTTATTTGGCAAATTTGTCAGGTCTGGTGAAAAATTCAATATTCTATGAATCACATTCAACTTTGCCACTGGGAAGACCACTAGGTGGCGCTATATTTAGGCAAATTTCCAGACACCCATAAGTCCCACATACTTTGTCACACATTCATAAACCTTATATCCACGCGTTCAGTGGATGTAGCTGAGTCACCCTAGATAGGCCACGCCCATTTCCGCCTAGACTTTTTTTTCGCTAGGGGGCGATATTTGCAAAAATGACTTTTCCGGGTTTCTCTGTGCACGTTTATCCGATTCGCACGAAATTTGGCACGTACACTCTGCGGACCACCCTGACAAAAACACTAATGTAAAGTATGTCGAAATTTTGCAAGATTAGCGCGTTATGATGTTAGCACTTCCTGCTGATTTCACACCAAAACAGGAAGTGGGGTGTTTCGTCACAATGGTATGGCCGATTCACACCAGATTTGGAACACTGGTTTATCGTGTCTTCATTGCGCATTGTGCACAATTTTGCATAATTTCAGGCCACCGCCACATGGTGGCGCTCTCTCAAAGTTAACGGCTTATATCTCCGGATCGCCACGTGCGATTAAAACGTAAATTGGTACGATGCATGCCCATGGCGCCCTGAGACTCCCCTAAAAAGGGGAAAAAAATTCGCCGCTAGGTGGCGCTCTGCTGACTTGGTGGCTCATTGTGCGGAAAGTGTAATAGTTATGAACGTCACATTCACAGGACACGTGTAGACTGGTGCCTGGAGCTCACATACCAAAAATCGCGTTTTTCGCGGTTGTAGCGCCCCCTACAGGACTTTTAAGGAACTGCCCCGGAGCCACGTTTGGCCGATATGTACGAAACTTGGTAGGCTCATAGAACGTGCCAAGATGCACAAAAAAGCCTCTTGGACCCATGTCCCAAATCCCATAGGAAGTCGGATATTTACATATTTAATTTTTAATTTTTTGCACTTTTGAGCTTTAACTCCTCCTAGGTCATTTCTCACATCGGCTTCAAACTTGGTCAGTACACTCATGAGGAGGTGCTTAATCTAAATTGTGCTCTGCGTGACTCTACGTCGAAGGGTGTGGCCGTGCCGTGGCCTCAAAGTCGGCCATTTTGACCAAATGTCAAACTGTGATGTCATTTTAGGGTTCTATTTTAATTAACTCCTCCTACAGTTTTTATCGGCTCTGCTTCAAATTTGGTCAGTGAAGTCATAACATGGTGCTGAATCTAAATTGTGCTCTGCGTGACTGTACGTCAAAGGGCGTGGCTGTGCCGTGGCCTCAAAGTCGGCCATTTTGACCAAATGTCAAACTGTGATGTCATTTTAGGGTTCTATTTTAATTAACTCCTCCTACAGTTTTTATCGGCTCTGCTTCAAATTTGGTCAGTGAAGTCATAACATGGTGCTGAATCTAAATTGTGCTCTGCATGACTCTATGTCGAAGGGCGTGGCCGTGCCGTGGACTCAAAGTCGGCCATTTTGACCAAATGTCAAACTTTATAGCACTTTTGAGCTTTAACTCCTCCTGAACGATTTCTCGGATCGCCTTCAAACTTGGTCAGTGCACTCATAAGGAGGTCCTCTATCTAAATTGTGCTCTGTGTAACTGTACATCAAAAGATGTGGCCGTACCATAACCTCAAAATTGGCTGACTCGCATATTTCCATTTCAATTTTTGGATTCTTTATGTGACTGTACATAAGAACGCGTGGCCGTACCATGGCCTCAAACTCGGCCGTTTTGACCGAATTTTATGCTGCCTCCATATACTGCTGGCTCCATGTACTGGCACAATGCTGGCAATCACACACTGCTATCACACAACTTCTGAACATGACAGCTTGGGTCTGGAGTGATGTCGCCTTGGGAGTGCAGTGACGTCAGAGTTTAGTTACGTCATCCACACGTGTTTCACTAGACACGTGTTACGACGACACATGTTACGACGGCACATGTTAACGACGGCACGTGTTACGACGGCACGATTTAACGACGGCACATGTTACGACGGCCCGGGAGGCGGTTGCAACACGCCCCGAGTTACGTAGGGCGAGGTCCGCCTCAACGCTGCTCGCAGCTTTAATTATTATTATTATTCTTTTTCAGTGCCCTCTTTACGTCACATTTCGACTGCCACAGCATGGACTTTATGTGATTTTGACTTGGCACATTCGACATGCGTGTTGAAAAATTTCATATTCTAGGCGTTACGTTCAAGTCACTAACTTGCAACACCCCTAGGTGGCGCTATATGTAATCAAATTTTCAGGCCCGAATAACTCCCGCCCCGTTTGTCGCACATTCATAAAACACATATCCACGCGTTCAGTGCATGTAGCTGAGTCACCCTGGATAGGCCACGCCCACTTCCGCCTAAACTTTTTTTTCGCTAGGGGGCGCTATATGCAAAAACCACCGTTTTCCCACTCACCCATGCACGTTTGTCCGATTTGCACCAAACTTTGCACGCACACTCTGGAGACCCTACTAACAAACTCACTAATGTACAGTCTGTCGAAATTTTCAAAGATGGCCGTGTTATGAAGTTAGCACTTCCTGCCGATTTCGCATAAAAACAGGAAGTGGCTCGTTTCGTCACAATGGTATGCCCGATTCACACCAAATTCGGACCAATGGTTTATCATGTCTTCATTGCGCATCCTGCACAATTTTGCACTGTTTCAACCAACCACCACACGGTGGCGCTCTTTCAAACTTAACGGCTTATATCTCAGCATCGGGAAGTGCGATTCAAACGTAACTTGGCACGATGATTGCCCATGGCGCCCTGAGCCTCCCCTAAAAGGGGGACAAAAATTCCACCACTAGGTGGCGCTCTGATGCTCAAAAACTGATTCTGGACACACCATAATACTTATGAATATGAAATTCACAGGACACGTGTAGACTGCTGACTGGAGCTCACGTACCAAATCTCACGTTTCTACTGCGTATAGCGCCCCCTACAGGGACTTTAAACAACAGCCCCGGAACAACGTTTCACCCATTTTTACCAAACTTGGTGGGCTCATCATACGTGCCCAGACGCACCAAAAAGCCTCTTGGACCCATGTCCCAACTCCCACAGGAAGTCGTATATTTCCATTTTCATTTTGGATTTTTACCACTTTTGAGCTTTAACTCCTCCTAGAGGATTTCTCCCAACGACTTCAAACTTGGTCAGTACACTCATAAGGAGATCATGAATCTAAATTGTGCTCTGCGTTACTGTACGTCGAAAGGCGTGGCCATACCATCGTATCAAATTTCACCGTTTTCACCGAATTTTATACTACTTCCATATGCTGCCCAGGTCTGACAATTTTTAAACTGCTTCCATATACTCCCCCTATCCTGCCAATCACACGCTACTCTCTTTACAGCCCAGCAGATGGCGCCATTGCATAACACTTCAACATCTAGATAAAAGCTGAGTCTTTTGCAGTATCTCACACATGTTACAGCATACACTGCTGTCACACACCTTCTGTACATGACAGCTTGGGACTACAATGACGAGGACTTGCTACGGCAGTGACGTCACGCTTTAGTTACATGATCCACACATATCACGACAGCACATATCACGGCGGCACGTGTGACGACGGCACATGTTACGACGGCCCATGACGCGGTTGCACCACAGCCCGAGTTACGTCAGAACGAGGTCCGCCTCAACGCTGCTCGCAGCTTTAATTAAGGACCGAGCAGGACACTGCAAGGTCCTTATTGTATTTGGTCCGTTAGTTTAATATTATTATTATTACGCTTCTGCGCTTTACGTCACATTTCGACTGCCTCAGCATGGACTTTATGTGATTTTGACTTGTCACATTCGACATGCGTGTTGAAAAATTTCATATTCTAGGCGTTACGTTCAAGTCACTAACTGCCAACACCCCTAGGTGGCGCTATATGTAATCAAATTTTCAGGGACGAATAACTCCCGCCCCGTTTGTCGCACATTCATAAAACACATATCCACGCGTTCAGTGAATGGAGCTGAGTCACCCTAGGTAGGCCACGCCCACTTCCGCCTAAACTTTTTCTCCGCTAGGGGGCGATATATGCGAAAAACACCGTTTGCCCACTCGCCCATGCACGTTTGTCCGATTTGCACCAAACTTTGCATATACGCTCTGGAGACCCTACTGACAAACTCACTAATGTACACTCTGTCGAAATTTTCAAACATGAGCGCGTTATGAAGTTAGCACTTCCTGCCGATTTCGCATGACAACAGGAAGTGCCTCGTTTCGTCACAATAGTATGCCCGATTCACACCAAATTCGGACCAATGGTTTATCATGTCTTCATTGCGCATCCTGCACAATTTTGCACTGTTTCAACCAACCACCACACGGTGGCGCTCTTTCAAACTTAACGGCTTATATCTCAGCATCGGGAAGTGCGATTCAAACGTAACTTGGCACGATGATTGCCCATGGCGCCCTGAGCCTCCCCTAAAAGGGGACAAAAATTCCACCACTAGGTGGCGCTCTGATGCTCAAAAACTGATTGTGGACACACCATAATACTTATGAATATGAAATTCACACCACACGTGTAGATTGCTGCCTGGAGCTCACGTACTAAATCTCACGTTTCTACTGCGTATAGCGCCCCCTACAGGGACTTTAAACAACAGCCCCGGAACAACGTTTCACCGATTTTTACCAAACTTGGTGGGCCCATACAACACCCCAAGACGCACCAAAAAGCCTCTTGGACCCATGTCCCAACTCCCACAGGAAGTCGTATATTTCCATTTTCATTTTGGATTTTTAGCACTTTTGAGCTTTAACTCCTCCTAGAGGATTTCTCCGAACGACTTCAAACTTGGTCAGTACACTCATAAGGAGATCATGAATCTAAATTGTGCTCTGCGTTACTGTACGTCGAAGGGCGTGGCCATACCATCGTCTCAAAGTTCACCGTTTTGACCGAATTTTATACTACTTCCATATGCTGCCCAAGTCTGACAATTTTTAGACTGCTTCCATATACTCCCCCTATCCTGCCAATCACACGCTACTCTCTTTACAGCCCAGCAGATGGCGCCATTGCATAACAGTTCAACATCTAGATGAAAGCTGAGTCTTTTGCAGTATCTCACACATGTTACAGCATACACTGCTGTCACACACCTTCTGTACATGACAGCTTGGGACTACAATGACGAGGACTTGCTACGGCAGTGACGTCACGCTTTACTTACATAATCCACACATATCACGACAGCACATATCACGGCGGCACGTGTGACGACGGCACATGTTACGACGGCCCATGACGCGGTTGCACCACAGCCCGAGTTACGTCAGGGCGAGGTCCGCCTCAACGCTGCTCGTTATTATTATTATTCTTTCTCATAGAACTTTACGACACATTTCGACTGCCTCAGCATGGACATTAGCTCATTTTCACTTGGCACATTCGACATGCGTGTTGAAAAATTTCATATTCTAGGCGTTACGTTCAAATCACTAACTAGCAACACCCCTAGGTGGCGCTATATGTAATCAAATTTTCAGGGACGGATAACTCCCGCCCCGTTTGTCGCACATTCATAAAACACATATCCACGCGTTCGGGGGATGTAACTGAGTCTCCCTAGGTAGGCCACGCCCACTTCCGCCTAAACTTTTTTTTCGCTAGGGGGCGATATATGCAAAACACACCGTTTACCCACTCACCCATGCACGTTTGTCCGATTTGCACGAAACTTTGCACATACACTCTGGAGACCCTACTGACAAACTCACTAATATACAATCTGTCGAAATTTTCAAAGGTGAGCGCGTTATGAAATTAGCACTTCCTGCCGATTTCGCATAAAAACAGGAAGTGGCTCGTTTCGTCACAAAGATATACCCGATTCACACCAAATTCGGACCAATGGTTTATCATGTCTTCATTGCGCATCCTGCACAATTTTGCACTGTTTCAACCAACCACCACACGGTGGCGCTCTTTCAAACTTAACGGCTTATATCTCAGCATCGGGAAGTGCGATTCAAACGTAACTTGGCACGATGATTGCCCATGGCGCCCTGAGCCTCCCCTAAAAGGGGAACAAAAATTCCACCACTAGGTGGCGCTCTGATGCTCAAAAACTGATTCTGGACACACCATAATACTTATGAATATGAAATTCACAGGACACGTGTAGACTGCTGCCTGGAGCTCACGTACCAAATCTCACGTTTCTACTGCGTATAACGCCCCCTACAGGGACTTTAAACAACAGCCCCGGAACAACGTTTCACCGATTTTTACCAAACTTGGTGGGCCCATACAACACCCCAAGACGCACCAAAAAGCCTCTTGGACCCATGTCCCAACTCCCACAGGAAGTCGTATATTTCCATTTTCATTTTGGATTTTTAGCACTTTTGAGCTTTAACTCCTCCTGGGGAATTTCTCCTATCGTCCTCAAACTTGGTCAGTTATTTCATCTTATCGAGCTCTATTCAAAATGTGCTCTACAGAACTGTAGCTCCAATCATATCTCCACAGCATGTTTTCAAACTTCACCGTTTTTACCGAATTTTACACTGCTTCCATATACTGCCCAAGTCTGCCCATTTTTACACTGCTTCCATATACTCCCCAAATGCTGCCAATCACACGCTGCTCTCATTACAGCACACCAGATGGCGCCATTGCATAACAATTCAGCATCTACATGAAAACTCAGTCTTTTGCACTATCTGACACATGTCACAACATACACTGCTGTCACGCACCTTCTATACATGACAGCTTGTGACTACACTGACGAGGGCTTAGTGCGACAGTGACATCACACTTTGGTTGCACAATCCACACATGTCACGACGGCACATATCACGACGACACGTCTGACGACGGCACATGTTACGACGGCCCAGGACGCGGTTCCGCCACAGCCCGATTTACGTCAGGGCGAGGTCCGCCTCAACGCTGCTCGCAGCTTTAATTAAGGACCGAGCCAGGGAACCTGGTAAGGTCCTTATTGTTATTGGTCCGTTAGTTATTATTAAGGACCGAGCCAGGGAACCTGGTAAGGTCCTTATTGTTATTGGTCCGTTAGTTATTATTATTACGCTTCATCACGACTTCTCGGCTTGTTTTGAGTGCCTGAATGTGCACTTTCCGTGATTTTTATTTGGCAAATTTGTCAGGGCTGGTGAAAAATTATATATTCTACGCGTCACATTCAACTTTGCCATTAGGAAGACCACTAGGTGGCGCTATATGTGGTCAAATTTTCAGGGACAAATAAGTCCCGCCCCGTTTGTCGCACATTCATAAAACACATATCCACGCGTTCAGTGGATGTAGCTGAGTCACCCTAAGTAGGCCACGCCCACTTCCGCCTAAACTTTTTTTTCGCTAGGGGGCGATATATGCAAAACACACCGTTTTCCCACGCACCCATGCACGTTTGTCCGATTTGCACGAAACTTTGCACGTGCACTCTGGAGACCGTACTGACAAAGTCACTAATGTACAGTATGTTGAAATTTTGAAAGATAAGCGCGTTATGACGTTAGCACTTCCTGCCGATTTCGCCTCCAAACAGGAAGTGGGGTGTTTAGTCACAATGGTATGGCCAATTGACACCAAATTTGGAACAATAGTTTATCATGTCTTCATTGCGCATCCTGCACAATTTTACACAATTTCAACCCACCGCCACAGGGTGGCGCTCTTTCAAAGTTAACGGCTCATATCTCCACATCGGAACGTGTGATTCTAACGTAACTTGGTACGATGATTCCCCATGGCGCCCTGAGGCTCCCCTAAAAAGGGGTACAAAAACCCGCCGCTAGGTGGCGCTCTGGTGGCCGAAAACTCTTTCTGTCCAAACCATAATACTTAGGAATATGACATTCACAGGACACGTGTAGACTGCTGCCTAGAGCTCACGTACCAAAAAACGCGATTCTAGTCGTTGTAGCGCCCCCTACAGGAACTTTAAATAACAGCCCCGGAGCCACGTTTCACCGATTTTTACGAAACTTGGTGGGCCCATTGAACATCCCAAGACTCACCAAAAAGCCTCTTGGACCCATGTCCCAATTCCCACAGGAAGTTGGATATTTCCATTTCAATTTTGGATTTTTAGCACTTTTGAGCTTTAACTCCTACTGAACCATTTCTCGCATCAGCTTCAAACTTGGTCAGTGCTTACATCTTGTCGCGCTCTACTCAAACGGTGCTCTTCGTGACTCTAAGTCGAAAGGTGTGTCCAGGGCGTGGCCTCAAAGTTGGACATTTTGCACAAATGGCAAACAGCACCGGAGCCACATTTCACCGATTTTTACGAAACTTGGTGGGTCCATAGAACATCCCAAGACTCACCAAAAAGCCTCTTGGACCCATGTCCCAATTCTCACAGGAAGTTGGATATTTCCATTTCAATTTTGGATTTTTGGCACTTTTGAGCTTTAACTCCTCCTGAACCATTTCTCGCATCGGCTTCAAACTTGGTCAGTGCTTTCATCTTGTCGAGCTCTACTCAAACGGTGCTCTTCGTGACTCTAAGTCAAATGGCGTGCCCAGGGCGTGACCTCAAATTTGGACGTTTTGACCAAATGTCAAAATTTTTAACACTTTTCAACTTTAACTCCTCCTACAGGATTTCTCTGGTCAGCTTCAAACTTGGTCAGTGCTTACATCTTGTCGACCTCTACTCAAACGGTGCTCTTCGTGACTGTAAGTCGAAAGGCGTGTCCAGGGCGTGGCCTCAAAGTCGGACATTTTGACCAATGTTATACTGGCTCCATATAATGGCCCCATGCTGCCAATCATGCGCTAATCTAATTAGAGCCCAGCAGATGGCCTGATTCCATACCAGTTCAGCATCTGGGTTACAGCTCAGTCTCTTACAATGACGTGCTCTCCCACAGCTTCTGGACTCGAGTGCTTCACACTGCAATGAAGTGGGCTTGAGACTGGATACTTTCATAACGTTGTTCGCAAGTCTTACGACGGCACGACTTACGATGGCACGTGTCACGCCGGCACAGGTTCCGACAGCCCGGGGCGCGGTTGGGCCACGGCCCGAGTGGCGTGGGGGCTCGGTCCGCCCCAACGCTGCTTGCAGCTTTAATTAAGGACCGAGCCAGGGAACCTGGTAAGGTCCTTATTGTATTTCGTCCGTTAGTTATTATTATTATTATTATTTCGTTTCTGCGCTTTGGGGACTGTTGAGGGTGCCTGAACGTAAACATTGCGTGAATTTTATTTGGCAAATTCGTAAAGTCTCGCGAAAATTGCGAGACGATGTGCATCACATTCAACTTTGCCACTGGGAAGACCAATAGGTGGCGCTATATTTAGGCCAATTTCCAGAGCCCCATGAGTCCCGCATACTTCGTCGCACATTCATAAACCTTATATCCACGCGTTCAGTGGATATAGCTGAGTCCCCCTAGATAGGCCACGCCCATTTCCGCCTAGACTTTTTTTTCACTAGGGGGCGATATTTGCAAAAATGACTCTTCCGGGTTTCTCCGTGCACGTTTAGCCGATTCGCACGAAATTTGGCACGTACACTCTACAGACCCTACTGACAAAAACACTTATGTACATTGTGTTGAAATTTTGAAAGATAACCGTGTTATGACGTCAGCACTTCCTGCTGATTTCACGCCAAAACAGGAAGTGGAATGTTTCGTCACAATGGTATGGCCGATTCACACCAGATTTGGAACAATGGTTTATCGTGTCTTCATTGCACAACGTGCACAATTTTGCTCAATTCCAAGCCACCACCACAGGGTGGCGCTCTTTCAAAGTTAAGGGCTCATATCTCCGCGTCGGAACGTGTGATTCTAACGTAACTTGGTACGATGATTCCCCATGGCGCCCTGAGGCTCCCCTAAAAAGGGGTACAAAAACCCGCCGCTAGGTGGCGCTCTGCTGACCAAAAACTCTTTCTGGCCAAACCGTAACACTTAGGAATATGACATTCCCAGGACACGTGTAGACCGCTGCCTGGACCTCATGTACCAAAAAACGCGGTTCTAGTCGTTGTAGCGCCCCCTACAGGAACTTTAAATAACAGCCCCGGAGCCACGTTTCACCGATTTTTACGAAACTTGGTGGGCCCATAGAACATCCCAAGACTCACCAAAAAGCCTCTTGGACCCATGTCCCAATTCCCACAGCAAGTTGGATATTTCCATTTCAATTTTGGATTTTTAGCACTTTTGAGCTTTAACTCCTACTGAACCATTTCTTGCATCAGCTTCAAACTTGGTCAGTGCTTACATCTTGTCGCGCTCTACTCAAACGGTGCTCTTTGTGACTCTAAGTTGAAAGACGTGTCCAGGGCGTGGCCTCAAAGTTGGACGTTTTGACCAAATGGCAAACAGCACCGAAGCCACATTTCACCGATTTTTACGAAACTTGGTGGGTCCATAGAACATCCCAAGACTCACCAAAAAGCCTCTTGGACCCATGTCCCAATTCTCACAGAAAGTTGGATATTTCCATTTCAATTTTGGATTTTTAGCACTTTTGAGCTTTAACTCCTCCTGAACCACTTCTCGCATCGGCTTCAAACTTGATCAGTGCTTTCATCTTGTCGAGCTCTACTCAAACGGTGCTCTTCGTGACTCTAAGTCAAATGGCGTGCCCAGGGCGTGACCTCAAAGTTGGACGTTTTGACCAAATGTCACAATTTTTAACACTTTTGAATTTTCACTCCTCCTACACGATTTCTCAGGTCGGCTTCAAACTTGGTCAGTGCTTTCACCTTGTCGAGCTCTACTGAAACGGTGCTCTTCGTGTCTGTATGTCAAAGTGCGTGTTCGGGCCATTACCTCAAAGTTGCCCCATTTTACTATACCTCCATATGCTGGCCCAATGCTGTCAGTCAGACGCTTGTCTCATTACAGGCCAGCAGATGGAGCCATTGCATAAGGATTCAACGTCTGGGTAAAAGCTCATTCTTTTGCAGTGTCGTGTGACAACATACACTGCTCTCCCACAGCTTCTGTACATGAGGGCTTAGAACTGGGGTGAACTGAGGCTTTCATGACTTGGTCCACACATGTCACGACGGCACGGGTTCCGACGGCGTGGGACGCGGATGTGCCACGGACCGAGTGGCGTGGGGGCTCGGTCCGCCCCAACGCTGCTTGTTATTATTACGTTTCATCACGACTTCGCGGCTTGTTTTGAGTTCCTAAACGTGCACTTTCCGTGCTTTTTATTTGCCAAATTTGTCAGGTCTGCTGAAAAATTATATATTCTATGCATCACATTCGACTTTGCCACTGGGAAGACCAATAGGTGGCGCTATATTTTGGCCAATTTCCAGAGCCCCATGAGTCCCGCATACTTCGTCGCACATTCATAAACCTTATATCCACGCGTTCAGTGGATATAGCTGAGTCGCCCTAGATAGGCCACGCCCATTTCCGCCTAGACTTTTTTTTCACTAGGGGGCGATATTTGCAAAAATGACTTTTCCAGGTTTCTACGTGCACGTTTATCCGATTCGCACCAAATTTGG
The DNA here is from genome assembly GCA_015710095.1 of Argyrosomus japonicus. Classification (NCBI taxonomy): domain Eukaryota; kingdom Metazoa; phylum Chordata; class Actinopteri; family Sciaenidae; genus Argyrosomus; species Argyrosomus japonicus. The sequence goes on along the minus strand of JADEYK010001257.1, from coordinate 36,174 downwards.
CACGTACACTCTACAGACCCTACTGACAAAAACACTCATGTACATTGTGTTGAAATTTTGAAAGATAACCGTGTTATGATGTCAGCACTTCCTGCTGATTTCACGCCAAAACAGGAAGTGGGGTGTTTCGTCACAATGGTATGGCCGATTCACACCAGATTTGGAACAATGGTTTATCGTGTCTTCATTGCACAACGTGCACAATTTTGCTCAATTCCAAGCCACCACCACAGGGTGGCGCTCTTTCAAAGTTAAGGGCTCATATCTCCGCATCGGAACGTGTGATTCTAACGTAACTTGGTACGATGATTCCCCATGGCGCCCTGAGGCTCCCCTAAAAAGGGGTACAAAAACCCGCCGCTAGGTGGCGCTGTGGTGGCCAAAATATCTTTCTGCCCAAATTGTAATACTTAGGAATATGACATTCACAGGACACGTGTAGACTGCTGCCTGGAGCTCACGTACCAAAAAACGCGTTTCTAGTCGTTGTAGCGCCCCCTACAGGAACTTTAAATAACAGCCCCGGAGCCACGTTTCACCGATTTTTACGAAACTTGGTGGGCCCATAGAACATCCCAAGACTCACCAAAAAGCCTCTTGGACCCATGTCCCAATTCCCACAGAAAGCCAGATATTTTTATTTGAAATTGCCGTTTTTGGCACTTTTTGCCCACTTTTAAGGATTAACTCCTCCTGGACCACTTCTCCCATCGGGTTCAAACTTGGTCAGTCCTTTCATCTTGTCGAGCTCTACTCAAACGGTGCTCTCCGTGACTCTAAGTTGAAAGGCGTGTCCAGGGCGTGGCCTCAAAGTTGGACATTTTGACCAATGTTACACTGGCTCCATATACTGGCCCCATGCTGCCAATCACACGTTACTCTAATTAGAGCCCAGCAGATGGCGGAATTCCATACCAGGTCAGCATCTGGGTTACAGCTCAGTTTTTTACAATGAAGTGCTCTACCACAGCTTCTGGACTCGAGTGCTTCAGACTGCAATAAAGTGGGCTTGGGACTGGATACTTTCATGACGTTGTTCGCAAGTCTTACGACGGCACGACTTACGATGGCACGTGTCACGACAACACGGGTTCCGACGTCGCAGGACACGGTTGTGCCACGGCCCGAGTGGCGTGGGGGCTCGGTCCGCCCCAACGCTGCTTGTTATTATTATTATTATTATTAAGGACCGAGCCAGGGAACCTGGTAAGGTCCTTATTGTTTTTCGATCGTTTCTTTATTATTATTATTATTATTATTATTATTACGCTTCTCCCTCTTCGCGGCTTGTTTTGAGTGCCTCAACGTGCACTTTTCGTGATTTTTATTTGCCAAATTTTTCAGGTCTGGTGAAAAATTATAGGAAGGAAGTCGTATATTTCCATTTTCATTTTGGATTTTTAGCACTTTTGAGCTTTAACTCCTCCTAGAGGATTTCTCCGAACGACTTCAAACTTGGTCAGTACACTCATAAGGAGATCATGAATCTAAATTGTGCTCTGCGTTACTGTACGTCGAAGGGCGTGGCCATACCATCGTCTCAAAGTTCACCGTTTTGACCGAATTTTATACTACTTCCATATGCTGCCCAAGTCTGACAATTTTTAGACTGCTTCCATATACTCCCCCTATCCTGCCAATCACACGCTACTCTCTTTACAGCCCAGCAGATGGCGCCATTGCATAACAGTTCAACATCTAGATGAAAGCTGAGTCTTTTGCAGTATCTCACACATGTTACAGCATACACTGCTGTCACACACCTTCTGTACATGACAGCTTGGGACTACAATGACGAGGACTTGCTACGGCAGTGACGTCACGCTTTACTTACATAATCCACACATATCACGACAGCACATATCACGGCGGCACGTGTGACGACGGCACATGTTACGACGGCCCATGACGCGGTTGCACCACAGCCCGAGTTACGTCAGGGCGAGGTCCGCCTCAACGCTGCTCGCAGCTTTAATTAAGGACCGAGCCAGGGAACCTGGTAAGGTCCTTATTGTTATTGGTCCGTTAGTTTATTATTATTCTTTTTCATTCAATGCGCGCGGCTTGTTTTGAGTGCCTCAACGTAAACATTACGTGATTTTTACTTGGCACATTTATCAGGTCTGGTGAAAAATTCAATATTCTATGCATCACATTCAAGTCAGCCATTAGGAAGACCACTAGGTGGCGCTATTTGTAGGCAAATTTCCAGAGGCCCATAAGTCCCGCATAGTTTGTCGCACATTCATAAACCTTATATCCACGCGTTCGGGGGATGGAGCTCAGTCTCCCCAAGTAGGCCACGCCCATTTCCGCCTAAACTTTTTTCCCGCTAGGGGGCGATATATACGACAAACACCGTTTTCCCACGTACCCATGCACGTTTGTCCGGTTTGCACGAAACTTTGCACGTACACTCTGGAGACCATACTGACAAAGTCACTAATATACAGTATGTTGAAATTTTGAAAGATAAGCGCGTTATGACGTTAGCACTTCCTGCCGATTTCGCCTCGTAACATGAAGTGGGGTGTTTCATCACAATGGTATGGTTGATTCACACCAAATTTGGAACAATGGTTTATCGTGTCTTCATTGCACAACGTGCACAATTTTGCTCAATTCCAAGTCACCACCACAGGGTGGCGCTCTTTCAAAGTTAAGGGCTCATATCTCCGCATCGGAACGTGTGATTCTAACGTAACTTGGTACGATGATTCCCCATGGCGCCCTGAGGCTCCCCTAAAAAGGGGTACAAAAACCCGCCGCTAGGTGGCGCTGTGGTGGCCAAAATATCTTTCTGCCCAAACCGTAACACTTAGGAATATGACATTCACAGGACACGTGTAGACTGCTGCCTGGAGCTCACGTACCAAAAAACGCGTTTCTAGTCGTTGTAGCGCCCCCTACAGGAACTTTAAATAACAGCCCCGGAGCCACGTTTCACCGATTTTTACGAAACTTGGTGGGCCCATAGAACATCCCAAGACTCACCAAAAAGCCTCTTGGAGCCATGTCCCAATTCCCACAGAAAGCCAGATATTTTTATTTGAAATTGCCGTTTTTGGCACTTTTTGCCCACTTTTAAGGATTAACTCCTCCTGGACCACTTCTCCCATCGGGTTCAAACTTGGTCAGTTCTTACATCTTGTCGAGCTCTACTCAAACGGTGCTCTCCGTGACTCTAAGTTGAAAGGCGTGTCCAGGGCGTGGCCTCAAAGTTGGACATTTTGACCAATGTTACACTGGCTCCATATACTGGCCCCATGCTGCCAATCATGCGCTAATCTAATTAGAGCCCAGCAGATGGCCTGACTCCATACCAGTTCAGCATCTGTGTTACAGCTCAGTCTCTTACAATGACGTGCTCTCCCACAGCTTCTGGACTCGAGTGCTTCACACTGCAATGAAGTGGGCTTGAGACTGGATACTTTCATAACGTTGTTCGCAAGTCTTACGACGGCACGACTTACGATGGCACGTGTCACGACGGCACGGGTTCCGACAGCCCGGGGCGCGGTTGGGCCACGGCCCGAGTGGCGTGGGGGCTCGGTCCGCCCCAACGCTGCTTGCAGCTTTAATTATTATTATTATTATTATTTCGTTTCTGCGCTTTGGGGACTGTTGAGGGTGCCTGAACGTAAACATTGCGTGAATTTTATTTGGCAAATTCGTAAAGTCTCGCGAAAATTGCGAGACGATGTGCATCACATTCAACTTTGCCACTGGGAAGACCAATAGGTGGCGCTATATTTAGGCCAATTTCCAGAGCCCCATGAGTCCCGCATACTTCGTCGCACATTCATAAACCTTATATCCACGCGTTCAGTGGATATAGCTGAGTCCCCCTAGATAGGCCACGCCCATTTCCGCCTAGACTTTTTTTTCACTAGGGGGCGATATTTGCAAAAATGACTCTTCCGGGTTTCTCCGTGCACGTTTAGCCGATTCGCACGAAATTTGGCACGTACACTCTACAGACCCTACTGACAAAAACACTTATGTACATTGTGTTGAAATTTTGAAAGATAACCGTGTTATGACGTCAGCACTTCCTGCTGATTTCACGCCAAAACAGGAAGTGGAATGTTTCGTCACAATGGTATGGCCGATTCACACCAGATTTGGAACAATGGTTTATCGTGTCTTCATTGCACAACGTGCACAATTTTGCTCAATTCCAAGCCACCACCACAGGGTGGCGCTCTTTCAAAGTTAAGGGCTCATATCTCCGCGTCGGAACGTGTGATTCTAACGTAACTTGGTACGATGATTCCCCATGGCGCCCTGAGGCTCCCCTAAAAAGGGGTACAAAAACCCGCCGCTAGGTGGCGCTCTGCTGACCAAAAACTCTTTCTGGCCAAACCGTAACACTTAGGAATATGACATTCCCAGGACACGTGTAGACCGCTGCCTGGACCTCATGTACCAAAAAACGCGGTTCTAGTCGTTGTAGCGCCCCCTACAGGAACTTTAAATAACAGCCCCGGAGCCACGTTTCACCGATTTTTACGAAACTTGGTGGGCCCATAGAACATCCCAAGACTCACCAAAAAGCCTCTTGGACCCATGTCCCAATTCCCACAGCAAGTTGGATATTTCCATTTCAATTTTGGATTTTTAGCACTTTTGAGCTTTAACTCCTACTGAACCATTTCTTGCATCAGCTTCAAACTTGGTCAGTGCTTACATCTTGTCGCGCTCTACTCAAACGGTGCTCTTTGTGACTCTAAGTTGAAAGACGTGTCCAGGGCGTGGCCTCAAAGTTGGACGTTTTGACCAAATGGCAAACAGCACCGAAGCCACATTTCACCGATTTTTACGAAACTTGGTGGGTCCATAGAACATCCCAAGACTCACCAAAAAGCCTCTTGGACCCATGTCCCAATTCTCACAGAAAGTTGGATATTTCCATTTCAATTTTGGATTTTTAGCACTTTTGAGCTTTAACTCCTCCTGAACCACTTCTCGCATCGGCTTCAAACTTGATCAGTGCTTTCATCTTGTCGAGCTCTACTCAAACGGTGCTCTTCGTGACTCTAAGTCAAATGGCGTGCCCAGGGCGTGACCTCAAAGTTGGACGTTTTGACCAAATGTCACAATTTTTAACACTTTTGAATTTTCACTCCTCCTACAGGATTTCTCAGGTCGGCTTCAAACTTGGTCAGTGCTTTCACCTTGTCGAGCTCTACTGAAACGGTGCTCTTCGTGTCTGTATGTCAAAGTGCGTGTTCGGGCCATTACCTCAAAGTTGCCCCATTTTACTATACCTCCATATGCTGGCCCAATGCTGTCAGTCAGACGCTTGTCTCATTACAGGCCAGCAGATGGAGCCATTGCATAAGGATTCAACGTCTGGGTAAAAGCTCATTCTTTTGCAGTGTCGTGTGACAACATACACTGCTCTCCCACAGCTTCTGTACATGAGGGCTTAGGACTGGGGTGAACTGAGGCTTTCATGACTTGGTCCACACATGTCACGACGGCACGGGTTCCGACGGCGTGGGACGCGGATGTGCCACGGACCGAGTGGCGTGGGGGCTCGGTCCGCCCCAACGCTGCTTGCAGCTTTAATTAAGGACCGAGCCAGGGAACCTGGTAAGGTCCTTATTGTTATTGGTCCGTTAGTTATTATTATTATTATTCTTTGGCTTCTGCGCTTTGGCGACTGTTTTAGGTGCCTCGACGTGCACTTTCCCTCATTTTTATTTGCCAAATTTATCAGGTCTCGCGAAAATTGCCAGATGATATGCATCACATTCAACTGTGCCACTGGGAAGACCACTAGGTGGCGCTATGTTTAGGCCAATTTCCAGAGCCCCATGAGTCCCGCATACTTCGTCGCACATTCATAAACCTTATATCCACGCGTTCAGTGGATATAGCTGAGTCCCCCTAGATAGGCCACGCCCATTTCCGCCTAGACTTTTTTTTCGCTAGGTGGCGATATTTGCAAAAATGACTTTTCCGGGTTTCTACGTGCACGTTTATCCGATTAGCACCAAATTTGGCACGTACACTCTACAGACCCTACTGACAAAAACACTCATGTACATTGTGTTGAAATTTTGAAAGATAACCGTGTTATGACGCCAGCACTTCCTGCTGATTTCACGCCAAAACAGGAAGTGGGGTGTTTCATCACAATGGTATGGTTGATTCACACCAGATTTGGAACAATGGTTTATCGTGTCTTCATTGCACAACGTGTACAATTTTGCTCAATTCCAAGCCACCACCAGAGGGTGGCGCTCTTTCAAAGTTAAGGGCTCATATCTCCGCATCGGAACGTGTGATTCTAACGTAACTTGGTACGATGATTCCCCATGGCGCCCTGAGGCTCCCCTAAAAAGGGGTACAAAAACCCGTCGCTAGGTGGCGCTCTGCTGGCCAAAAACTCTTTCTGGCCAAACCGTAACACTTAGGAATATGACATTCACAGGACACGTGTAGACTGCTGCCTGGAGCTCACGTACCAAAAAACGCGTTTCTAGTCGTTGTAGCGCCCCCTACAGGAACTTTAAATAACAGCCCCGGAGCCACGTTTCACCGATTTTTACGAAACTTGGTGGGCCCATAGAACATCCCAAGACTCACCAAAAAGCCTCTTGGACCCATGTCCTAATTCCCACAGAAACCTCAATATTTTTATTTAAAATTGTCGTTTTTTGCACTTTTTGCCCACTTTTAAGGATTTACTCCTCCTGGACCACTTCTCCCATCGGGTTCAAACTTGGTCAGTTCTTACATCTTGTCGAGCTCTACTCAAACGGTGCTCTCCGTGACTCTAAGTTGAAAGGCGTGTCCAGGGCGTGGCCTCAAAGTTGGACATTTTGACCAATGTTACACTGGCTCCATATACTGGCCCCATACTGCCAATCACACGTTACTCTAATTAGAGCCCAGCAGATGGCGGAATTCCATACCAGGTCAGCATCTGGGTTTACAGCTCAGTTTTTTACAATGAAGTGCTCTACCACAGCTTCTGGACTCGAGTGCTTCAGACTGCAATAAAGTGGGCTTGGGACTGGATACTTTCATGACGTTGTTCGCAAGTCTTACGACGGCACGACTTACGATGGCACGTGTCACGACAACACGGGTTCCGACGTCGCAGGACACGGTTGTGCCACGGCCCGAGTGGCGTGGGGGCTCGGTCCGCCCCAACGCTGCTTGCAGCTTTAATTGAGGTTGTATTTCGTACAACCCCCAATCTCCACTTTGGGGACTGTTTTCAGTGCCTGAACGTGCACATTCAGTGAATTTTATTTGGCACATTCGACGTACCTACTTAAAAATTTCATATTCTACGGGTTTCGTTCAAGTCACTCACTAGAAAGACCACTAGGTGGCGCTATATGTCGTCAAATTTTCAGGGGCCCATAAGTCCCACATACTTTGTCGCACATTCATAAAACACATATCCAGGCGTTCAGTGGATGTAGCTGAGTCGCCCTAGATAGGCCACGCCCACTTCCGCCTAAACTTTTTTTCCTCTAGGGGGCGATATATGCGAAAAACACCGTTTTCCCGCTCAGCCATACACGTTTGTCCGATTTTCACGAAACTTTGCACGTACCCTCTGTAGACCCTACTAACAAGAACACTAATATACACTGTGTTGAAATTATGAAAGATGATCGCGTTATTACGCTAGCACTTCCTGCCGATTTAACATAAAAACAGGAAGTGGACTGTTTCACCACAATAGTATGGCCGATTCACGCCAAATTTGGAACAATGATTTATCATGTCTCCATTGTGCATCCTGTGCAATTTCACACGATTTGAGACCACCGCCACAGGGTGGCGCTCTTTCAAAGTTAACGTCTTATATCTCAGCAACAAAACGTGTCATTCCAACAAAACTTGGCACGCTCGTTGCCCATGGCGCCCTAAGCCTCCCCTAAAAAGGGGAAAAAACTTCCACCACTAGGTGGCGCTCTGGTGGACAACACCTCATTCTGAGCTAACCGTAACACTTAGCAATATGACATTCGCAGGACACGTGTACACTGCTTCCTGACACTCACGTACCAAAAATCACGTTTCTAGCCGTTATAGCGCCCCCTACAGGCACTTTAAAGAACAGCCCCGGAACCACGTTTCACCTATTTTTACGAAACTTGGTGGGCCCATAGAACATCCAAAGACACACCAAAAAGCCTCTTGGACCCATGCTCCAACTCCCACAGGAAGTCAGATTTTTCCATTTCAATTTTTGGATTTTTTGCACTTTTGAGCTTTAACTCCTCCTAGGGGATTTCTCCGGTCGGCGTCAAACTTGGTCAGTACACTCATAAGGAGGTGCTCTATCTAAATTGTGCTCTGCGTAACTGTACATCGAAAGGCGTGGCCGTACCATGACCTCAAAATTGGCCGACTAACATATTTCCATTTCAATTTTTGGATTTTTTGCACTTTTGAGCTTTAACTCCTCCTAGGGGATTTCTCCGGTCGGCGTCAAACTTGGTCAGTACACTCATAAGGAGGTGCTCTATCTAAATTGTGCTCTGCGTAACTGTACATCGAAAGGCGTGGCCGTACCATGACCTCAAAATTGGCCGACTAACATATTTCCATCGCAATTTTTGGATTTTTAGCACTTTTGAGCTTTAACTCCTCATAGGGGATTTCTCGGATCGGCTTCAAACTTGGTCAGTAAACTCATGAGGAGGTGCTTAATCTACATTGTGCTCTGCGTAATTCTACATCAAACGGCGTGCCCATACCATGGCCTCAAAGTCGGCCATTTTGACCGAATGTCAAACTGTGATGTCATTTTAGGGTTCTATTTTAATTAACTCCTCCTACAGCTTTTATCGGATCTGCTTCAAATTTGATCAATACACTCATGAGATTGTGCTGAATCTAAATTGTGCTCTGCGTGACTCTACATTGAAGACCGTTGCCGTTCCATGACCTCAAAGTCGGCCATTTTGACCGAATTTTGTGCTGCCTCCATATGCTGCTGGCTCCATATGCTGGACCAATGTAGGCACTTTTGAGCTTTAACTCCTCCTACAGGATTTCTCACATCGGCTTCAAACTTGGTCATTACACTGATAACGGCGTTCTGAATCTAGATTGTGCTATGTGTAACTGTAAAGCAGAACGCGTGGCCGTACCATGTCCTCAAAGTCGGCCATTTTGACCGAATTTTATGCTGCCTCCATATGCTGCTGGCTCCATGTGCTGGCACAATGCTGGCACTCACGCACGACAGCACGCTTCACGACGCCACGTATTACGACGCCACGTGTTACAACGGCACGTGTTAACGACGACACATGTCACGACGGCCCGGGACGCGGTTGCGACACACCCGAGTTACGTCAGAGCGAGGTCCGCCTCAACGCTGCTCGCAGCTTTAATTATTATTATTGCGCTTCTGCGCTTTGGGGGCTGTTTTGAGTGCCTGAACGTACACATTCCGTGATTTTCATTTGGCAAATTTATCCGGCCTGGTGAAAAATTTGATAATCTATGCATCACATTCAACTTTGCCACTAGGAAGACCACTAGGTGGCGCTATATGTGGTCAATTTTCCAGAGACCCATAAGTTCCGCATACTTTGTCGCACATTCATAAACCTTATATCCACGTGTTCGGGGGATGTAGCTCAGTCACCCTAGATAGGCCACGCCCATTTCCGCCTAAACTTTTTTTCCACTAGGGGGCGATATATGCAAAAGACACGGTTTCCCCGCTCGCCCATGCACGTTTGTCCGATTTTCACGAAACTTTGCACGTACACTCTACAGACCCTACTGACAAAAACACTAATGTACATTGTGTTGAAATTTTGAAAGATAACCGTATTATGACGTCAGCACTTCCTGCTGATTTCACGCCAAAACAGGAAGTGGGGTGTTTCGTCACAATGGTATGGCCGATTCACACCAGATTTGGAACAATGGTTTATTGTGTCTTCATTGCACAACGTGCACAATTTTGCTCAATTCCAAGCCACCACCACAGGGTGGCGCTCTTTCAAAGTTAAGGGCTCATATCTCCGCATCGGAACGTGTGATTCTAACGTAACTTGGTACGATGATTCCCCATGGCGCCCTGAGGCTCCCCTAAAAAGGGGTACAAAAACCCGCCGCTAGGTGGCGCTCTGCTGGCCAAAAACTCTTTCTGGCCAAACCGTAACACTTATGAATATGACATTCACAGGACACGTGTAGACTGCTGCCTGGACCTCATGTACCAAAAAACGCGGTTCTAGTCGTTGTAGCGCCCCCTACAGGAACTTTAAATAACAGCCCCGGAGCCACGTTTCACCGATTTTTACGAAACTTGGTGGGCCCATAGAACATCCCAAGACTCACCAAAAAGCCTCTTAAGCCCATGTCCCAATTCCCACAGGAAGCCCAATATTTTTATTTGAAATTGTCGTTTTTTGCACTTTTTGCCCACTTTTAAGGATTAACTCCTACTGGACCGCTTGTCGCATCGGGTTCAAACTTGGTCAGTGCTTTCATCTTGTCGCGCTCTACTCAAACGGTGCTCTTCGTGACTCTAAGTCGAAAGGCGTGTCCAGGGCGTGGCCTCAAAGTCGGACATTTTGCACAAATGGCAAACAGCCCCGGAGCCACGTTTCACCGATTTTTTACGAAACTTGGTGGGCCCATAGAACATCCCAAGACTCACCAAAAAGCCTCTTGGGCCCATATCCCAATTCCCACAGGAAGTTGGATATTTCCATTTCAATTTTTGATTTTTAGCACTTTTGAGCTTTTACTCCTCCTGGACCATTTCTCGGATCGGCTTCAAACTTGGTCAGTGCTTACATCTTGTCGAGCTCTACTCAAACGGTGCTCTTCGTGACTCTAAGTCGAATGGCGTGTCCAGGGCGTGGCCTCAAAATCGGACGTTTTGACCAAATGTCAAACTTTTTAGCACTTTTGAACTTTAACTCCTCCTATAGGATTTCTCAGGTCGGCTTCAAACTTGGTCAGTGCTTACATCTTGTCGAGCTCTACTCAAACGGTGCTCTTCATGACTCTAAGTTGAAAAGCGTGTCCAGGGCGTGGCCTCAAAGTCGGACATTTTGACCACATTTTAGACTGCCTACATATACTGGCCCGATACTGCCAATCACGCGCTACTCTAATTAGAGCCCAGCAGATGGCCTGATTCCATACCAATTCAGCATCTGGGTTACAGCTCAGTCTTTTACAATGAAGTGCTCTCCCACAGCTTCTGGACTCGAGGGCTTCAGGCTGCAATGAAGTGGACTTGGGGCTGGATACTTTCATGACGTTGTTCGCAAGTCTTACGACGGCACGTCTTACAACGGCACGACTTACGATGGCACGTGTCACGATGGCACGGGTTCCGACGGCGCAGGGCACGGTTGTGCCACGGCCCGAGTGGCGTGGGGGCTCGGTCCGCCCCAACGCTGCTTGCAGCTTTAATTAAGGACCGAGCCAGGGAACCTGGTAAGGTCCTTATTGTTATTGGTCCGTTAGTTATTATTAAGGACCGAGCAGGAACCTGCAAGGTCCTTATTGTATTTGGTCCGTTAGTTATTATTAAGGACCGAGCCAGGGAACCTGGTAAGGTCCTTATTGTTATTGGTCCGTTAGTTTATTATTATTATTGCGCTTCCACCTTTTCGCGGCTTGTTTTGAGTGCCTGAATGTGCACTTTTCGTGATTTTTATTTGGCAAATTTGTCAGGTCTGGTGAAAAATTCAATATTCTAGGCGTCATATTCAACTTTGCCAATCGGAACACCACTAGGTGGCGCTATTTTTATATTGCTAATAACTCCTGCCCCGTTTGTCGCACATTCATAAAACTTATATCCACGCGTTCAGTGGATGTAGCTCTATAACCCTAGATAGGCCACGCCCATTTCCGCCTGGACTTTTTTTCCGCTAGGGGCGATATTTGCAAAAATGACTTTTCCAGGTTTCTCCGTGCACGTTTATGTGATCCGCACGAAATTTGGCACGTACATTCTGCAGACCGCCCTGACAAAAACACTAATGTAAAGTATGTCGAAATTTTGCACGATTAACGCGTTATGATGTTAGCACTTCCTGCTGATTTCGCACCAAAACAGGAAGTGGGGTGTTTCTTGACAATGGTATGGCCGATTCACATCAGATTTGGAACAAAGGTTTATCATGTCTTCATTGCACAACGTGCACAATTTTGCTCAATTCCAAGCCACCACCACAGGGTGGCGCTCTTTCAAAGTTTTCGGCTCATATCTCCGCATCGGAACGTGTAATTCAAACGCAATTTGGCACGATGATTGCCAATGGTGCCCTGAGCCTCCCCTAAAAAGGGGGAAAAAAATCGCCGCTAGGTGGCGCTCTGGTGACCAGGGCCCTCATTCTGCGCAAACCATAATAATTATGAATATGAAATTCACAGGACACGTGTAGACTGCTGCCTGGACCTCACGTACCAAATAACGCGTTTCTAGTCGTTGTAGCGCCCCCTACAGGAACTTTAAATAACAGCCCCGGAGCCACGTTTCGCCGATTTTGACGAAACTTGGTGGGCCCATAGAACATCCCAAGACTCACCAAAAAGCCTCTTAGACCCATGTCCCAATTCCCACAGAAAGCCCAATATTTTTATTTGAAATTGTCGTTTTTTGCACTTTTTGCCCACTTTTAAGGATTAACTCCTCCTGGACCACTTGTCGCATCGGGTTCAAACTTGGTCATTTCTTACATCTTGTCGAGCTCTACTCAAACGGTGCTCTTTGTTACTCTAAGTCGAAAGGTGTGTCCAGGGCGTGGCCTCAAAGTCGGACATTTTGCACAAATGGCAAACAGCCCCGGAGCCATGTTTCACCGATTTTTACGAAACTTGGTGGGCCCATAGAACATCCCAAGACTCACCAAAAAGCCTCTTGGGCCCATGTCCCAATTCCCACAGGAAGTTGGATATTTCCATTTCAATTTTGGATTTTTAGCACTTTTGAGCTTTAACTCCTCCTGGACTATTTCTCAGATCGGCTTCAAACTTGGTCAGTGCTTACATCTTGTCGAGCTCTACTCAAACGGTGCTCTTCGTGACTCTAAGTCAAATGGCGTGCCCAGGGCGTGACCTCAAAGTCAAACGTTTTGACCAAATTTCAAACTTTTTAGCACTTTTGAACTTTAACTCCTCCTACAGGATTTCTCTGGTCGGCTTCAAACTTGGTCAGTGCTTTCATCTTGTCGACCTCTATTCAAACGGTGCTCTTCGTGACTGTAAGTCGAAAGGCGTGTCCAGGGCGTAGTCTCAAAGTCGGACATTTTGCCCGAATTTTAAGCTGGCTCCATATGCTGCCCCACTGCTGGCAATCACGTGCTGGTCTAATTACATCCCAAACTGTAATGTCATTTTACTGTACACAGTGCACGTATCAGACAGTGATCAACGTGAGTCAAGTAAACACATTGGCCCAGGAGTTATGTGTATACTTAACAGTGTTGCAACAGCTATACTTTTGTAGGTGGTGCGTCAGCGCTGCTCAGTGTTGAATGAGCGCATTTTGTACTCCAAAATGTATATGCAGTCATGTAACGATAAACTATGACAGCAATAGTCATGAGTGTAAAAATATGATGGTTGCCGAAAAGTGAAGGACTTGGATTATTAAGGACTTCATTCAGTTTACTGTTCAGCATTTTACTGTAAAAAATAAAAAAGCAGCAGGAGGTGGAGTCGCTGTTTTGTAGAGATAGTGCATTTGGTATGTTTTAATACGTGCTCTTTGACTTTACAGTTCTATACTCGTAAACACGCTTGAGGCACTATGTTGAAATGTCAACCCCTGTTATTATTATTTTTCTTTATTTTATTTTACCAGTTTGATATGTTTGTACTGTTTCAAATGTTCTTTCCCCTCAAATCAGTTGTTTGGAAATTGATATGAATTTCATTTCAAATTGAAATGTATGACATATTGTACATGGAAATAAAGCTTTGAAATTAAAAAAACATGTTTTAGTACGTGTTGTTGGGTCTGCAAATTGTATATAATTTCTATATACTAATCGTTTGTAACGTGACTTATGTGTGTGTTGTGCTTAAATCACTTGTTTGGAAATTGATGTGAATTTCATTTCAAATTGAAATGTATGACATATTGTACATGGAACTAAAGCTTTGAAATGAAAACACATGTTTTAGTACGTGTTGTTGAGTTTGCAAATTGTATATAATTTGTATATACTAATCGTTTGTAACGTGACTTATGTGTGTGTTGTGCTTAAATCAGTTGTTTGGAAATTGATGTGAATTTCATTTAAAATTGGAATGTATAACATATTGTCAATGGAAATAAAGCTTTGCCATTAAAAAAAGTGTTTTAGTACGTGTTGTTGGGTGTGCAAATTGTATATAATTTGTATATACTAATCCTTTGTAACGTGGCTTATGTGTGTGTTGTGCTTATTTGCTGTTACATTTGTATATACTAATAGTTTGTAACGTGGCTTATCTGTGTATTGTGCTTATTTGCTATTACACGGACATTTTACCCTCTCCGTCTTTGTCGCACTTTTGTGACGTAGGCGGCTTTCTAAAAACAAATTAAACATCCCCTACGCGGACCGTTTCGAGGGACAAGCCGTTGTAATATTGCTGCCCTCCGAGCACTCATTCATCTATGATCCTCGACATAATGGAGCAGCTGTACTTGTAAGTGCAAACAGATGACTAGGGTTTTCACCAACATAAACGCGAATGCTATTCTGCAGCCACCCATGATCACCATAGCACCATGTAAACATATGTCGCACTTTTGTGACGTCGGCGCCTGTGACGTCGGCGCCTGCCTTAAAATGTCTCCCTTTTTCCAACATAACCGCGTACGTAGAAACGGGCTATATACGTTCGTATATTTGATTAATGTGTTTGAGTAATTTGTTAAGTTACTATATTGTATTACAGTTTACAATTATGTCCGTTGTGAGATGAGTTTGGTTGCACGTGAAAATTGCAATCATTGTCGTAACTTCGAGGTGTTATGACATGGACTGCTTGACGGTTATTATACACGGAGATGACACGTCTGTTTGCATTTGTACGGCTCATAAACAGCGCGAGAGAGATTTTTTAACCCTTTCCAAGGATTATACCTTTGGACCTTCATTCTTAATGCGGTGAGTTTCTTTTTTATTCTTCATTTAGCATTTTTGTCATATTGTTACTATAATGTTGCTTACTAGCATTGCATGTAGTCAGCACACTGAGGTTAAAAGCGGATACGTAATGCAGGGATTTATGAGATGTGTGTGCACTTATATGGGCAATTCGCGACGGTGATTTCGTGCGGCTCTTCACTTCTTATTACATTTTCTGTTGTGTATACTTCCTTTCAAACTGCCCACACTACGTATGGAAACCCGTTAGCACGACGTGTTACCCAATGCTACTGTCGACAGCTAAGTCTTTAACTGCGTGTAGCTACTTCGCTTAGCCAAGTAACACGGGTTAGCTGGTGCTAATGCTAATTTGCTAATGTCCGTCATGATACAGTGAAACGAAGGCCCGAGTGCTTTGGCATGAACTACGTGTAGCTTGTGCACTTAGCCTAGCACCACGTGCTAGCTCGTGTTAATACTAATTTGCTAATGTGCGTCATGACGGAGTGAAACGAAGGCCCCAGTCCTTTGTCATGAACTGCGTGTAGCTTGTGCGCTTAGCCTAGCACACGTGTTAGCCCGTGTTAATGTTAATTTGCTAGTGTGCGTTCTGATGGAGTACGGAAGATAAGCCTATATGAACCTATATGGACCTTACAAACATTTTCTGTCACTTTATGCGCTTTAGTTTGACTTAAATTCCCAAACTACCATCTCAAACATTAATCCGTATTCACTTATATAATTTATATATGAATGCAAAGTATGCTGTCTAACTGACACAACATATCAGGCATTGTAAATGTCTCTTTGAATATGAATAACATGTATGCTGCCTGCCTGACACACCTCAGCACGCTTTGTAGAAGCCAAGCAGACAGGTTTGCATAAGTGGTCAATTTGGTTCTGCTCTCCTTGTTAAAGTGAATTCTGGATTTATGTGCTGTGAACATGAAGAGCTATTGTCAAGCAATCACACCACCTCTTATTAGCATCTCTGTCAAATCTCTGAATGTGTACAGCAACTGTCTTTATCATGGTTTGCATATGACACCTGACTTTAATCATAGTGTGGCTGTAAAGATGCCACATGTTTCATGATTGTTTTCATCAGCAGCTTATAATCTAATCATAAAACGTCGTGACATCTGTCCTCATGACCCAATTATGTTTACATGGTTTTTAGATGCCGCGAAGCAAGAACTACCAGATCTCCCAGGCTGCCAAGAGGAGGGAGACAGTACGACAGCCATTGGATGTGGAGTATCTGCCACCACGACCTGAGTTTGTTACGCGTAACTAGGGACTTTTACTTTTCCTTCAATTTTCATCAAGGCCTACGTGTACAATAAAGGTGCTGTAATTATAAATTAGGTCAACATTTGTGAAATCTGAGTAAAACACACTAGTATTGGTACTTCTGGTTTACTGGAATGGGGTTCGATTCCCTGTGCTTTCATGCTGATTGTTATGGTAATTACATGTTAGACCACATTGACATGAATTACATGTTGCAACTGGTTGGACTAACACTCTCAACTCTGAATGTCAACCTTTCACAGTGAAGAATGTCTCTGTAACAGCTGAGTCTTTTGCAGTGTCTGAAACGTGTGACAACGTACAGTGCTCTCCCACAGCTTCTGGACATGAGTGCTTGGGACTGCTGTGCCGTGGGATTCAGAATGGGTTGACGTGAGGCTTTCGTGAACTGGTCCACACGTCTCACAACGGCACGTGTTCCGACGGCCCGGGACGCGGTTGCCCACGGCCCGAGTGGCGTGGGGGCTCGGTCCGCCCCAACGCTGCTCGCAGCTTTAATTTTTCTTTGTCATAGGCACTTTACGTCATATTTCGACTGCCTCAGCATGGACTTTACGTGATTTTGACTTGGCACATTCGACATGCCTGGTGAAAAATTTCATATTCTAGGCGTTACGTTCAAGTCACTAACTGCCAACACCCCTAGGTGGCGCTATATGTGGTCAAATTTTCAGGGCCGAATAACTCCCGCCCCGTTTGTCGCACATTCAAAAAACACATATCCACGCGTTCGGGGGATGTAGCTGAGTCTCCCTAGGTAGGCCACGCCCACTTCCGCCTAAACTTTTTTTTCGCTAGGGGGCGATATATGCGAAAAACACCGTTTTCCCGCTCAGCCATGCACGTTTGTCCGATTTTCACGAAACTTTGCACGTACACTCTACAGACCCTACTGACAAGAACACTAATGTACATTGTGTTGAAATTTTGAAAGCCAAGCGCGTTATGACGTTAGCACTTCCTGCCGATTTCGCATGAAAAGAGGAAGTGGGTTGTTTCGTCACAATCGTATGCCCGATTCACAACAAATTCGGACCAATGTTTATCATGTCTTCATTGCTTCCTGCATAATTTTGCACAATTTCAACCAACCACCACACGTGGCGCTCTTTCAAAGTTAACGGCTTATATCTCGGCAACGCAACGGGTCATTCAAACGAAACTTGGCACGCTGATTGCCCATACCGCCCTCAGCCTCCCCTAAAATGGGGGAGAAAATTCCACCGCTAGGTGGCGCTCTGGTAGACAAAAACTCATTCTGAGCTGACCGTAACACTTATGAATATGAAATTCACAGGACACGTGTAGACTGCTGACTGGAGCTCACATACCAAAAATCACGTTTCTACCCATTTTAGCGCCCCCTACAGGAACTTTAAAGAACAGCCCCAGAGCCACGTTTCGCCGATTTCTACGAAACTTGGTGGACCCATAGAACATCCCAAGACGCACCAAAAAGCCTCTTGGACCCATGGTCCAACTCCCACAGGAACTCAGATATTGTCAATCTAATTTTTCATTTTTAGCACTTTTGAGCTTTAACTCCTCCTGAACGATTTATCGGATCGGCTTCAAACTTGGTCAGTGCACTCATAAGGACGTCCTCTATCTAAATTGTGCTCTGCGTAACTGTACGTCGAAAGGCGTAGCCATACCATGAACTCAAAATTGACCGGATCGCATATTTCGATTTCGATTTTTAGATTTTTAGCACTTTTGAGCTTTAACTCCTCCAAGAGGATTTATCGTATCGACTTCAAACTTGGTCAGTACACTCATGAGGAGGTGCTTAATCTAAATTGTGCTCTGCGTAACTCTACGTCAAACGGCTTGGCCATACCATGGCCTCAAACTCGGCCATTTTCACCGAATGTCAAACTGTGATGTCATTTTAGGGTTCTGTTTTAATTAACTCCTCCTACAGCTTTCATCGGATCTGCTTCAAATTTGGTCAATACAGTCATAAGATTGTGCTGTATCTAAATTGTGCTCTGCGTGACTCTACATTGAAAGGCGTGGCCGTACCATGGCCTCAAAGTCGGCCATTTTGACCGAATTTTGTGCTGCCTCCATATGCTGCTGGCTCCATATACTGGACCAATGTTGGCACTTTTGAGCTTTAACTCCTCCTACAGGATTTCTCACATCGGCTTCAAACTTGGTCATTACACTGATAACGGCGTTCTGAATCTAAATTGTGCTATGTGTAACTGTAAATCAGAACGCGTGGCCGTACCATGGCCTCAAAGTCGGCCATTTTGACCAAATTTTATGCTGCCTCCATATGCTGCTGGCTCCATGTGCTGGCACAATGCTGGCACTCACGCACGACAGCACGCTTCACGACGCCACGTATTACGACGCCACGTGTTACGACGGCACGTGTTAACGACGGCACATGTCACGACGGCCCGGGACGCGGTTGCAACACACCCGAGTTACGTCAGAGCGAGGTCCGCCTCAACGCTGCTCGCAGCTTTAATTATTAAGGACCGAGCCAGGGAACCTGGTAAGGTCCTTATTGTTATTGGTCCGTTAGTTATTATTATTATTATTATTATTATTATTCTTTGGCTTCTGCGCTTTGGCGACTGTTTTAGGTGCCTCGACGTGCACTTTCCCTCATTTTTATTTGCCAAATTTATCAGGTCTCGCGAAAATTGCCAGATGATATGCATCACATTCAACTGTGCCACTGGGAAGACCACTAGGTGGCGCTATGTTTAGGCCAATTTCCAGAGCCCCATGAGTCCCGCATACTTCGTCGCACATTCATAAACCTTATATCCACGCGTTCAGTGGATATAGCTGAGTCCCCCTAGATAGGCCACGCCCATTTCCGCCTAGACTTTTTTTTCGCTAGGTGGCGATATTTGCAAAAATGACTTTTCCGGGTTTCTACGTGCACGTTTATCCGATTAGCACCAAATTTGGCACGTACACTCTACAGACCCTACTGACAAAAACACTCATGTACATTGTGTTGAAATTTTGAAAGATAACCGTGTTATGACGCCAGCACTTCCTGCTGATTTCACGCCAAAACAGGAAGTGGGGTGTTTCATCACAATGGTATGGTTGATTCACACCAGATTTGGAACAATGGTTTATCGTGTCTTCATTGCACAACGTGTACAATTTTGCTCAATTCCAAGCCACCACCAGAGGGTGGCGCTCTTTCAAAGTTAAGAGCTCATATCTCCGCATCGGAACGTGTGATTCTAACGTAACTTGGTACGATGATTCCCCATGGCGCCCTGAGGCTCCCCTAAAAAGGGGTACAAAAACCCGTCGCTAGGTGGCGCTCTGCTGGCCAAAAACTCTTTCTGGCCAAACCGTAACACTTAGGAATATGACATTCACAGGACACGTGTAGACTGCTGCCTGGAGCTCACGTACCAAAAAACGCGTTTCTAGTCGTTGTAGCGCCCCCTACAGGAACTTTAAATAACAGCCCCGGAGCCACGTTTCACCGATTTTTACGAAACTTGGTGGGCCCATAGAACATCCCAAGACGCACCAAAAAGCCTCTTAGACCCATGTCCCAATTCCCACAGAAAGCCAGATATTTTTATTTAAAATTGGCGTTTTTGGCACTTTTTCAGCACTTTTAAGGATTAACTCCTCCTGGACCATTTCTCACATCTGCTTCAAACTTGGTCACTGCTTTCATCTTGTCGACCTGTATTCAAACGGTGCTCTTCGTGACTCTAAGTCGAAGGACGTGTCCACGGCATGGCTTCAAAGTCAGACGTTTTCACCACATTTTATGCTGCCTCCATATGCTGCCCAAGGCTGGCAAACACGCACTACTCTAAGTCCAGCAGATGGCGCAATTGCATAAGCATGTAGCATCTGGGTGAAAGCTGAATCTTTTGCACGATGTGGCTGAGTTGTTTTGAACTAGTGATGTCTTTTACAGGCTTCTATTTTAATTATCTTGTCCTAGAGTTTGTATTTGGACTGCTTCAAATTTGTTTATTACTTTCACCTTGTTGCTAAAGCGCTGCGTTGCTAAAGCGCTGCGAGACGGGTGAAGAGGTCAGCTCAGCCTTACACATTTTCCCGACGAACGGGCAGGTAAATGAGCACAACATTAAGCAGTTGTCCCAGAGTTGTCCCGATTACGTTGAGATCAGTGCAAAGGATTTTGAAACTCATAAGCGAACAGGCAAGCTTGTGTTGAAGGAAGGCCATCATAGCCACACCTTTAATACGTGTCTGGATGCGACCCTGGTTTTGGGAGTAGATGCTCGTGTCATGCTGGTGAAAAATCTGGACGTCGAAGACGGCTTGGTGAACGGTGTGTGCGGCACAGTCACACACATAGTTTATCCAGATAACAACGATAGCTTCCCACAAACGATTTATGTCAAGTTTGATGACAGTAAAGTGGGAACAACACGGAGGAACTGCTGTGCATTTGCCTCTGCTGTTGCGATGGGCTCCACGGGCATCGAACCAGAAGAGGAAAGGGTCACTAAACACGGTGGAGTGCGGCGGCAGTTTCCGCTGAAGCTTGCCTGGGCTTGCACTGTACACAAAGTCCAAGGGCTCACTGTGGACAAAGCCGTGGTGTCGCTGAAGAGAGTCTTTGCAGCTGGTCAGGCATATGTGGCTTTAAGTAGAGTTCGCAGTTTGTCTGGTTTAGTTATTCAGGATTTTGCAGAAAAAGCCATATATTGCAAAGAAAACATTAAGGACGCAATTGCAGCGATGCCTCCCTTCCTGGTGACACAGGCACAGATCACAGGTTGTGCACCCACTACACAGCCTTTTAATGTGTTTTTGATGAATGTGCAGAGCTTGACTAGTCACGTTACCGATTTGGCTATGTGTACACAGCACCTGCAGCTTAACTGCATTGCTGTCACCGAGACTTGGCTGCCAGCAGTTTCCTCATTGGACACTGTAAAAATAGATGGTTATGCTTACCACAACCATCCAAGGAGTTTGTCTTACAACAGCAGCCATCCCGTACTACAAGAAATTCAAGACCAACAACACGGTGGGGTTGGCATTTACAGTGCAGACAATTTGGCTTGTAGCATTATCCAGGCGCCAAATGCAAATTTAGAATGTTTGGTTTGCCACTGCACTGAATACGATATCTTACTTGCTGTTATTTACCGGCCACCGTCTTACACGTTAACCATGTTTAAAGAAAACCTTGACAAACTCCTCGATTGGCTGAATAACCAAAGCTCAACACTTGCTGTCATGGGAGATTTCAATGACAACATTTTGAACTCCTCCACCATCTGCACATTCATGGACGGCAAAGGGTTTACCCAGCTCGTCAAACAGCCCACTACAGAAAAAGGCACATTAATTGACCATGTGTACGTCAAAACAACATGTTACGATGTACAGTCTGTTGTCTTGCCCACATATTTCAGTGACCACGAAGGGATTCTATGCTCTTTTGCAAATAGGACTTTAGACTAGGGACACGTTAATCTGGGACATTTGTTTGATGCAGTATCTTAAACTCATGGTATATTTATTCATAGTATTTAATTAATTTGTCATATTCATGTATTTACACTATTCGATGAAATTGATTGTCTTGTCATATAATGTACATAATATGAAATAACATGTCTTTATCAAGTCTCTTCACAGGGTCTTTGGTCTATAAATTATCTTGTAGAATTTGTATCATGTGCATGAATTAATTTCGTTTTATTAATTCTTTCACATAATAATTCTAATATTAATCTTATCTAATAGCACTTACTACATGCCTGCTGTTTGTCATGTTAACACTTAATCATATAATATGCATGTTTTTTGTAGGCTTCCCTGTTCTATGAACTTTTCCTCATACTAACTCATAATGTGCATGCCATGATGTGTGTTTCATGAATTCTTTTATCTAATAACACTTATTGCATGTTTGTCCCTGATGATCATGCTAGATTGGCTTCAATTATGTTAATATTTAATAACACGCATGCTTTTTGTACAACCTCCTACTGCATGTTAAACATGTTTTAACATCTTTTTCTTTTCTGCATCGCAACAGCATTTGTACCTCCAACATGTATAGATTACTATTTATATTAAACAGCATTTATTCATAAACGCTGTCATTAAAAAAACCTGCAGTAAATATACAACTTGCTGTGCAAAATTGGCATAATTTCAATTGTAAACACTCATATGCTGTTGCTCATGCAGTTTTTGCTTGGCCTTGCATGTTCTGCCAACAAAGCAAAAGACACTAGTAATGGTACTTCTGGTTTACTGGAATGGGGTTCGATTCCCTGTGGTGTCTTGCTGATTGTTATGGCAATTACATGTTAGACCACATTACCCTGAATTACATCTTGCACCTGCTTTGACTAACACTCTCAACTCTGAATGTCAGCCTTTCACAGTGAATACAGTGATGTCATTTTCAGGTTCTATTTTAATTAACTCCTCCTACAGATTTTATCTGATCTGCTACAAACTTGCTCAGTACAGTCATAACACGGTGCTGAATGAAAAATGTGCTTTTTGTGACTGTAGATTGAAGTGCGTGTCTGTACTGTGGCCTCAAAGTTGACCCATTTTACTATACCTCCATATGCTGGCCCAATGCTGGCAATCAGATGCTAGTCTCATTACAGTCCAGCAGATGGAGCCATTGCATAAGAATTCAACACCTGGGTGAAAGCTGAGTCTTTTGCACTGTCTGAAATGTGTGACAATGTACAGTGCTCTCCCACAGCTTCTAGACATGAGGGCTTGGGAGTGGAGTGACGTGGCCTTGGGAACAGGGTGACATGAGACTTTCATCACATGGTCTGCACATGGCACAACAGCACGTGTCACGACGGCACGGGTTCCGACAACACGGGACACGGTTGTGCCACGGCCCGAGTGGCGTGGGGGCTCGGTCCGCCCCAACGCTGCTTGCAGCTTTAATTAAGGACCGAGCAGGGAACCTGTAAGGTCCTTATTGTAATTGGTCCGTTAGTTTATTTATTATTATTGCGCTTCCGCCTCTTTACGTCACATTTCGACTGCCACAGCATGGACATTACGGAATTTTTATTTGGCACATTCGACGTACCTGGTGAAAAATTGCATATTCTACGCGTTACGTTCAAGTCACTAACCAGCAACACCCCTAGGTGGCGCTATGGCCACTAAAATTTTCAGGCCCCAATAACTCCCGCCCCGTTTGTCGCACATTCATAAAACACATATCCACGCGTTCAGTGGATCCAGCTGAGTCACCCTGGATAGGCCACGCCCACTTCCGCCTAAACTTTTTTTCGCTAGGGGGCGATATATACAAGTAACACCGTTTTCCCCGCTCGCCCATCCACGTTTGTCCGATTTACACCAAACTTGGCACATACACTCTACATACCCTACTGACAAGAACACTAATTTACACTGTGTTGAAATTTTGAAAGACAAGCGCGTTATGATGTTAGCACTTCCTGCCAATTTCGCATGAAAACAGGAAGTGGGTTATTTCGTCACAATCGTCTGCCCGATTCACACCAAATTCGTACCAATGTTTTATCATGTCTTCATTGCGCTTCCTGCACAATTTTACGAAATTTCAACCAACCACCACACGGTGGCGCTCTTTCAAAGTTAACGGCTTATATCTCAGCAACGCAACGTGTCATTCACACGAAACTTGGCACGATGATTGCCCATGAAGCCCTGAGCCTCCCCTAAAAAGGGGAAAGAAATTCCACCGCTAGGTGGCGCTATGGTGGCCGAAAACTCATTCTGACCAAACCGTAATACTTAGGAATATGACATTCACAGGACACGTGTAGACTGCTGCCTGGAGCTCACGTACCAAAAATCGCGTTTCTAGTCGTTATAGCGCCCCCTACAGGAACTTTGAAGAACAGCCCCGGAGCCACGTTTCGCCGATTTCTACAAAACTTGGTGGACCCATAGAACATCCCAAGACGCACCAAAAAGCCTCTTGGACCCATCCTCCAACTCCCACAGGAAGTCAGATATTGTCAATGTAATTTTTCATTTTTAGCACTTTTGAGCTTTAACTCCTCCTGAACGATTTCTCCGATCGACTTCAAACTTGGTCAGTACACTCATAAGGACGTCCTCTATCTAAATTGTGCTCTGCGTAACTGTACGTCGAAAGGCGTGGCCATACCATGACCTCAAAATTGACCGAATCGCATATTTCCATTTCGATTTTTAGATTTTTAGCACTTTTGAGCTTTAACTCCTCCAAGACGATTTATCGTATCGACTTCAAACTTGGTCAGTGCACTCATGAGGAGGTGCTTAATCTAAATTGTGCTCTGCGTAACTCTACGTCAAACGGCTTGGCCATACCATGGCCTCAAACTCGGCCATTTTGATCGAATGTCAAACTGTGATGTCATTTTAGGGTTCTATTTTAATTAACTCCTCCTACAGCTTTCATCGGATCTGCTTCAAATTTGGTCAATGCAGTCATAAGATTGTGCTGTATCTAAATTGTGCTCTGCGTGGCTCTACATTGAAGAGCGTGACCGTACCATGCCCTAAAAGTCGGCCATTTTGACCGAATTTTATGCTACCTCCATATGCTGCTGACTCCATATGCTGGACCGATGCTGGCAATCACACACTACTCTAATTACACCCCATCATATGGCGCCACCTACAACGGCACGTGTTACGACGGCACGTGTCACGACGGCACGTTTCACGACGGCATGTATAACGACGGCATGTATAACGACGGCATGTGTTACGACGGCACATGTTAACGACGGCACGTGTTACGACGGCACGTGTTACGACGGCCCGGGACGCGGTTGCACCACAGCCCGAGTTACGTCAGAGCGAGGTCCGCCTCAACGCTGCTCGCAGCTTTAATATTATTATTATTACGCTTCTGCGCTTTACGTCACATTTCGACTGCCTCAGCATGGACTTTATGTGATTTTGACTTGTCACATTCGACATGCGTGTTGAAAAATTTCATATTCTAGGCGTTACGTTCAAGTCACTAACTGCCAACACCCCTAGGTGGCGCTATATGTAATCAAATTTTCAGGGACGAATAACTCCCGCCCCGTTTGTCGCACATTCATAAAACACATATCCACGCGTTCAGTGAATGGAGCTGAGTCACCCTAGGTAGGCCACGCCCACTTCCGCCTAAACTTTTTCTCCGCTAGGGGGCGATATATGCGAAAAACACCGTTTGCCCACTCGCCCATGCACGTTTGTCCGATTTGCACCAAACTTTGCACATACGCTCTGGAGACCCTACTGACAAACTCACTAATGTACACTCTGTCGAAATTTTCAAACATGAGCGCGTTATGAAGTTAGCACTTCCTGCCGATTTCGCATGACAACAGGAAGTGCCTCGTTTCGTCACAATAGTATGCCCGATTCACACCAAATTCGGACCAATGGTTTATCATGTCTTCATTGCGCATCCTGCACAATTTTGCACTGTTTCAACCAACCACCACACGGTGGCGCTCTTTCAAACTTAACGGCTTATATCTCAGCATCGGGAAGTGCGATTCAAACGTAACTTGGCACGATGATTGCCCATGGCGCCCTGAGCCTCCCCTAAAAGGGGGACAAAAATTCCACCACTAGGTGGCGCTCTGATGCTCAAAAACTGATTGTGGACACACCATAATACTTATGAATATGAAATTCACACCACACGTGTAGACTGCTGCCTGGAGCTCACGTACTAAATCTCACGTTTCTACTGCGTATAGCGCCCCCTACAGGGACTTTAAACAACAGCCCCGGAACAACGTTTCACCGATTTTTACCAAACTTGGTGGGCCCATACAACACCCCAAGACGCACCAAAAAGCCTCTTGGACCCATGTCCCAACTCCCACAGGAAGTCGTATATTTCCATTTTCATTTTGGATTTTTAGCACTTTTGAGCTTTAACTCCTCCTAGAGGATTTCTCCGAACGACTTCAAACTTGGTCAGTACACTCATAAGGAGATCATGAATCTAATTGTGCTCTGCGTTACTGTACGTCGAAGGGCGTGGCCATACCATCGTCTCAAAGTTCACCGTTTTGACCGAATTTTATACTACTTCCATATGCTGCCCAAGTCTGACAATTTTTAGACTGCTTCCATATACTCCCCCTATCCTGCCAATCACACGCTACTCTCTTTACAGCCCAGCAGATGGCGCCATTGCATAACAGTTCAACATCTAGATGAAAGCTGAGTCTTTTGCAGTATCTCACACATGTTACAGCATACACTGCTGTCACACACCTTCTGTACATGACAGCTTGGGACTACAATGACGAGGACTTGCTACGGCAGTGACGTCACGCTTTACTTACATAATCCACACATATCACGACAGCACATATCACGGCGGCACGTGTGACGACGGCACATGTTACGACGGCCCATGACGCGGTTGCACCACAGCCCGAGTTACGTCAGGGCGAGGTCCGCCTCAACGCTGCTCGCAGCTTTAATTAAGGACCGAGCAGGAACCTGCAAGGTCCTTATTGTATTTGGTCCGTTAGTTATTATTTTTCTTTGTCATAGGCACTTTACGTCATATTTCGACTGCCTCAGCATGGACTTTTCGTGATTTTTACTTGGCACATTCGACATGCCTGGTGAAAAATTGCATATTCTACGCGTTACGTTCAAGTCACTAACTTGCAACACCCCTAGGTGGCGCTATATGTACTCAAATTTTCAGGGCCGAATAACTCCCGCCCCGTTTGTCGCACATTCATAAAACACATATCCACGCGTTCGGGGGATGTAGCTGAGTCACCCTGGGTAGGCCACGCCCACTTCCGCCTAAACTTTTTTTCGCTAGGGGGCGATATCTGCAAAAAACACCTTTCCCGCTCAGCCATGCACGTTTGTCCGATTTTCACGAAACTTTGCACGTACACTCTACAGACCCTACTGACAAGAACACTAATGTACATTGTGTTGAAATTTTGAAAGACAAGCGCGTTATGACGTTAGCACTTCCTGCCAATTTCGCATGAAAACAGGAAGTGGATTGTTTCGTCACAATCGTATGCCCGATTCACACCAAATTCGGACCAATGGTTTATCATGTCTTCATTGCGATTCCTGCATAATTTTGCACAATTTCAACCAACCACCACACGGTGGCGCTATTTCAAAGTTAACGGCTTATGTCTCTGCAACGAAACGGGTCATTCAAACGAAACTTGGCACGCTGATTGCCCATGCCGCCCTGAGCCTCCCCTAAAAAGGGGAAGAAAATTCCACCGCTAGGTGGCGCTCTGGTAGACAAAAACTCATTCTGAGCTGACCGTAACACATACCAATATGACATTCACAGGACACGTGTAGACTGCTGACTGGAGCTCACATACCAAAAATCACGATTCTAGCCATTTTAGCGCCCCCTACAGGAACTTTAAAGAACAGCCCCAGAGCCACGTTTCGCCGATTTCTACAAAACTTGGTGGACCCATAGAACATCCCAAGACGCACCAAAAAGCCTCTTGGACCCATGCTCCAACTCCCACAGCAACTCAGATATTATCAATGTAATTTTTCATTTTTAGCACTTTTGAGCTTTAACTCCTCCTGAACGATTTATCGGATCGGCTTCAAACTTGGTCAGTGCACTCATAAGGACGTCCTCTATCTAAATTGTGCTCTGCGTAACTGTACGTCGAAAGGCGTAGCCATACCATGAACTCAAAATTGACCGAATCGCATATTTCGATTTCGATTTTTAGATTTTTAGCACTTTTGAGCTTTAACTCCTCCAAGACGATTTATCGTATCGACTTCAAACTTGGTCAGTACACTCATGAGGAGGTGCTTAATCTAAATTGTGCTCTGCGTAACTCTACGTCAAACGGCTTGGCCATACCATGGCCTCAAACTCGGCCATTTTCACCGAATTTCAAACTGTGATGTCATTTTAGGGTTCTATTTTAATTAACTCCTCCTACAGCTTTCATCGGATCTGCTTCAAATTTGGTCAATGCAGTCATAAGATTGTGCTGTATCTAAATTGTGCTCTGCGTGACTCTACATTGAAAGGCGTGGCCGTACCATGGCCTCAAAGTCGGCCATTTTGACCGAATTTTGTGCTGCCTCCATATGCTGCTGGCTCCATGTGCTGGCACAATGCTGGCACTCACGCACGACAGCACGCTTCACGACGCCACATGTTACGACGCCACGTGTTACGACGGCACGTGTTAACGACGGCACATGTCACGACGGCCCGGGACGCGGTTGCAACACACCCGAGTTACGTCAGAGCGAGGTCCGCCTCAACGCTGCTTGCAGCTTTAATTAAGGACCGAGCCAGGGAACCTGGTAAGGTCCTTATTGTTATTGGTCCGTTAGTTATTATTATTATTATTATTCTTTGGCTTCTGCGCTTTGGCGACTGTTTTAGGTGCCTCGACGTGCACTTTCCCTCATTTTTATTTGCCAAATTTATCAGGCCTCGCAAAAATTGCCAGATGATATGCATCACATTCAGCTTTGCCACTAGGAAGACCATTAGGTGGCGCTATATTTAGGCCAATGTTCAGAGGCCCATAAGTTCCGCATACTTTTTCGCACAATCATAACCCTCATATCCACGCGTTCAGTGGATGTAGCTGAGTATCCCTAGGTAGGCCACGCCCACTTCCGCCTAAACTTTTTTTCTGCTAGGGGGCGATATGTGCAAAAATGACTTTTTCGGCTTTCTCTGTGCACGCTTGTACGATTTGCACGAAACTTTGCATGTGCACTCTGGAGACTGTACTGACAAAAATACTAATGTACAGTATGTTGAAATTTTGAAAGATAAGCGCGTTATGACGTTAGCACTTCCTGCTGATTTCGCATCAAAACAGGAAGTGGGCTGTGTGGTCACAATCTTATGCCTGATTGACACCAAATTTGGAACAATGGTTTATCATGTCTTCATTGTGCATCCTGCACTATTTTGCACAATTTGCAGCCACTGCCACAGGGTGGCGCTCTTTCAAAGTTAACGGCTTATATCTTCGCATCGAAACGTGTGATCCAAACGTAACTTGGCACGATTGTTGCCCATGGCGCCCTGAGACTCCCCTAAAAAGGGGGAAAAAATTACGCCGCTAGGTGGCGCTATGGTAGCCAAAAACTCATTCTGCGCAAACCGTAATACTTAGGAATATGAAATTCACAGGACACGTGTAGGCTGCTGTTTGAAGGTCACGTACCGAAAATCGCGTTTCTAGTCATTATAGCGCCCCCTACAGGAACTTTAAACAACAGCCCCGGAGCCACGTTTCGCCGATTTCTATGAAACTTGGTAAGTCCATAGAAAGTGCCAAGGCGCACAAAAAAGCCTCTTGAGCCCATGGTCAAACTCCCACAGGAAGTCAGATATTCTGATTTTAATTTGTCATTTTTAGCACTTTTTTAGCACTTTTGAGCTTGTACTCCTAATAGACGATTTCTCGGATCGGCTTCAAACTTGGTCAGTACTTTCATCTTGTCGAGCTCATTCCAAACGGTGCTCTTTGTGACTCTAAGTCGAAAGGCGTGTCCAGGACGTGGTCTCAAAGTCGGACGTTTTGATTGAATTTTATGCTGGCTCCATATACTGGCCCACTGCTGGCAATCATGTGCTGGTGTAATTACAGCCCAGCAGATGGCGCCATTGCATAACAATTCACCATCTGGATGAAAGCTCAGTCTTTTGCTGTTTCTGAAATGTGTGACAACGTACATGGCGCCATTGCATAACAATTCACCATCTGGATGAAAGCTCAGTCTTTTGCTGTATCTGAAATGTGTGACAACGTACAGTGCTCTCCCACACCTTCTGCACGAGGGCTTGGGACTGTGGTGACGCGGGCTTGGGACTGGAGTGATGTGACACTTTGCGGTGACGTGGGGTTAGGACTGGAGTGACGTGACACTTAGGGGTACTGTTATTCCCCTTGCTCCCCAGTAGTACGCGCCCTATTTAGGCAGTTTACATGGAAAGCACTATGCTTACATTTTGCATGTATGTTTAGTGTTGTATTAATGCAGGCTTTTTGATGTATGTGCTATGATTTGTATTTACGTCGTCATGAGTGTAAAAATATGATGGTTGGCAAAAAAGGGAGGACTTGGATTATTAAGGAGTTTATGCAGTTCACTGTTCAGCATTGTACTGTAGACAATGAAAACGGAGCAGGAGGTGGAGTCGTTGTGTGGCAGGGATGGTACGTTTGGTATGTTTTAATACGTGTTGAAGAAGTGGCGTTGTGTGTGCAAATTGTATATAATTTGTATATACTAATCGTTTGTAACGTGGCTTATCTGTGTGTTGTGGTTATTTGCTGTTAGACGGACATTTTACCCTCTCCGTTTTTGTCGCACTTTTGTGACGTCGGCGGCTGCCTAAAAGTCCTACGCGGACCAACTCGAGGGACAAGTTGTTGCAATATTGCTGACCTCCGAGCACTCATTCATCTATGCTCCTCGACATAATAGAACAGCTGTACTTGTAAGTGCAAACAGATGAATAGGGTTTGGACCAACATAAACGCGAGTGCTACTCTGCATGCATCCATGATCACCATAGCAACATGTAAACATATGTCGCACTTTTGTGACGTCAGTGGCTTGCTGAAACTCCGCCTCTCGGTTTACATGCAAACGTGCAAATGGAGTTTCCCACATCTCCACTCTGACCGGAGCTTTTATAAAGAATTGTTTTCAGAGGAAACATCTCCGTCTGCGTCTAAACAAAGTGATTAATGTGTTTGACTAACCCGTGTATATATGCCGCCAAGAGCATGCCAAAGCTGTAGGTGGCAGTGTAGCGAGAAGCTGAAGCTCACGTTAGCCAATCAGAATCTCGAAAAGAGCAACAACAACAAAAACATCGCCGACTGGAGGGACATGTACGTGTAAACGGGGCATATACGTTCGTATATGTGATTAATGTGTTTGAGTAATTTGTTAAGTTACTATATTGTATTACAGTTTACAATTATGACCGTTGTGAAACGAGTTTGTGTCGCAAGTCAAGATTGCAATCATTGTCGTGACTTCAAGGTGTGTCTGTTGATGCCACGCCCCCTTCATCCCTGTGTTTTGATTGGCTGGATTCAAGCTTCGCAAAGGTATAATTAACCTGAGTTAGCATTAGCCCTTTGTCTTACTTTTTGCAAAAGAGGAGAGGAGTGTTTTGCATCTGTAAGGCTCAGAAACAGCGCGAGAGAGATTTTTTAACCCTTTTTCAAGGATTATACCTATCGACTTGCGTTCTTAATACGGTGAGTTTCTTTTTTATTCTTCATTTAACCTTGTACTGACTGAAAACTGTTGTTAGTAGCTGATTTTATGTGAATCGTTGAAAAGTACATATTGAAAAGCAGCATGTTTTTGTCATATTGTTACTATAGTGTTGGTTACTAGCATTGCATGTAGTCAGCATAGTGTGGTTAAAAGCGGATACGTAATGCAGGTATTTATGAAATGTGTGTGCAGTTATATGGTCACGGTATTTAGTGGTTTCTCTGCTCTTCACTTTTGTGTTGTGTATAGTTGCTTTCACACTGGCCAAATAACGTATGTAAACCCGTTAGCACGACTCGTAAGCCAATGCTAATGTCGATTGCTGGGTCTAACTCCGTGTAGCTAGTTCGCTTAGCCTGGCACACCCGTTACCTGGTGTTAATGTTACTTTGCTAATGTGATGGAGTGAAACGAAGGTCCGAGTCCTTTGTTATGAACTGCGTGTAGCTTGTTCTCTTAGCCTAGCACCACACGTTAGCTTGTTACTCGATAGAGAGAGGGAGAGAGAGAGAGAGAGAGAAATAGCGATCAGCTGATGGATGAGCTTCCTTTCGCTGTGTCGCGATAGAGAGAGGTCGGCGCTGTTCAGTGTTGAATGATATCGATAGTGACAATTGCCATGTTTTGTATGTGGGGCAGTGAGGTTGAACCTATATGCAGCTTACAGACATTTTTTGTCAGTTTATGGCTTTAGTTTGAATTGAACTCCCACACTACCATCTCAAACATGAATCTATATTCACTTATATATTAGTTAACGGTTAGGTAAAAATATAAACAACATATGAACATGTTTCACTGGAGTTATTTGTTGTTTTTATGAGTAATGTAATACGTAGACTAAATAGGTTAAGTGTAATGTAAATGCAAAGCGATGGAGGTTCAATGGTTGTTTCAGTCATCACCTCTGGTTTTGTTTTTAATGATGAATGTTAAACACATTAACATGTACACAGCTAAAGCCCATTGATCCATTAGCATGTGGAACACGTTGTAATTTGTATATGAATGCAAGGTATGCTGACTGACTGCCACACCCTAGCACACATTTACAAGTCAATTTGCATATGAATGAAATGCATGTGACTGACTGACACACCCTAGCACACATTGTAGAAGTCAGGCAGACAGATTTGCATAAGTGGTCTATTTGGTTCTGTTCTCTTTGTTCAAGTGAATTCTGCCTTTATGTGCTGTCAACATGAGGAGCTATTGTCAAGCAATCACAGCAGCTATTATTAGCATCTCTGGCAAATCTCTGAATGTGTACAGCAACTGTCTTTATCATGTTTTGCATATGGCAGCTGACTTTAGTCATAGTGTGGACGTAAAGATGCCACATGTTTCATGATTGTTTTCATCAGCATCTTATAATCTTAATCTAAGCATAAAGTGTTGTGACATCTGTCCTCATGACCCAATTATGTTTATATGGTTTTTAGATGCCGCGAGGCAAGAACCACCGGATCTCCCAGGCTGCCAAGAGGAGGGAGGCAGGCAGGCGGGCATTGCCTGTGGAGCATCTGCCACCACGCCCTGACTTTGTTCCACGTAAGTAGACATTTTTACTTTTCTTTCAATTTTCATCAAAGTGTACGTGAAGAGTAAAGGTGTTGTAAATTAGGTCACCATTTGTGTCATCTTGATGACTAATTTTTTTTTCTTTCTGTGCATAGGCCGTGGTACAGGGAGACGTGGTCGTGTGACACGGTATCCGGTTTCTGTGTCTGGCAAGACACACAAGCTGGTGCTTCCTGCGCATTCCCCTGACAAGAAGGTAATTTATTGTTTACAGATTTGTTAGCAAATAATCTGAGTGAAACGTCAATTCTAAATAGGTTTTCTTCTGTTTTCCCAGTTCGTTCTACTTGTCGGGGATTCCCATCTGCGGCGCTTTGCAGATGGGGCTGTGCGGATGTCAAAGGGAAACCTTTCCTTTGGCGTCATGTCCACCCCGGGGGCGAGTGCGTGCCATTTGCGGACGGAGCTGATCCATGCCGTGCTGCCGAGGACGCCCGATGCAGTGTGCATCTTGGCCCCTGGCAACAACCTGTCCACCAGCATCACCCACGAAGTGGCCGGGGCGGACTTCCAGAAGCTGTTGCTGAGTGCGCGTTCTCGCTGGGACAATGTAAGTTGTTTTGTGTAACATTGTACTTTTTGCTGGGCAATAAAAATGCTAGATGAACTGTTGTAGTGTGGTAGGGATGGTCATTTGCACACAAGATTGGTATCTAAAACTGCTGTTGTGTTTTAGGTTTTTGTGGTCGACTTTGTTCCCCGGCTGAACGTTGCGCCCGAACTGCAGGAGCTCCTGAGTCGGGAGTATCACTCCGTGGCGAACAGAATGGGTATGTCTCAAGTGCATATTTGACTTACGTGTTTTATGAGTTACATTTCTCAGAGGCTTTCATAACGAACATTACAATGTGTTACAAATTGATGTATGTTTTCTTATTTTGCTGTAGTTGATATATACAAGTATATTAAATCAACCATATTTCTATATTTGTTTCTCAGGTGTGAAGTAACTACTCCACGTTTGAGCATTTCCCCTTCAGTCGCCTGGATCTGTGGGTCGCTGATAGTGTAAGTCTCATATACTGTGTAGAAACAAGATCTTTTCATTGCGCTCCTGTATGGTTGCATTTATAGTACAGGTTAATAGAAAGTCAATGTCACCTGTACTGAATGTATTATTCTAACATTGGCAGGTTCACTTGAGCGACGGCGTGGGCATGCCGATTCTTGCCACGTTGCTGTGGGATGCTGCCTACAAGCAACTGGAGGTGTCAGCGCCAACGGCACAGGTTTCTCTGCCAACTCCACCCCCTGTTCCAAGGACTCCTCCAAGGGTGGTCGTGAAGGAAGAGGTCTCTGCTTCTCTTCCTTCGTCTCCCTCCCATGACCCGTACGCCTGGATGGAAATGGTGCAGGGCAAGAAGGTAATATTTGCAAACTGTCTTGGTGGTTTTCCTTGCTGACATGTGTTTCTTAGTTCAAAGTAAGAAGTGTTCCCCATGCATGCATTTTGTTAAAATATTTGCTATTTTGTTATTGCAGAGGATCCAGTCCGAGGTGCAGCTCTGCAGTCCGTCGAAAAGGCGTGTGGTTCGCCATGAGGTTTGTTACTTACGTACTTGCATGAATATTTACATATGTTCATTGCTTCTATATCTGTGCGCATTGATTTTATGCAGTGGCGTTTGTGACTAATATGCTGTTTCGATGTCTAATTCACAGGTGGACAGGTGTCCAATCGTGCTGAGGGAGTGCTTCATCCCCCTGAATCCCATCAGGTTCAGCACTGGCATGTTGGCTGCCATGGACGCTGTGGTTCCAGCTCATCTTGCGAGCCCTGACGCTGTTCCACAAGACACAACGGTAAGCTGAAACTGAGAAATGACTCGATTGGGGTCTTTTGAATCGTATTCTTTCCTTTAAACACTCCTGTATCTATTCTAAATGTGTGTTTGTTTGTCTTACATCAGAGGCCGAGGGTGCAGCGAGGACCGAAACCCGTTCGGTCCAAGAGGAGACTTGCGGTGGCACAGGTTTGTCTTTTTGTCACTAATGTAATCACCAGTCACAGTATAAATGGTAGACACTAATCACGTAATACTTTCTTTACTTTACTTGTTTAGTGCTTTGAAGATTATGTAAATAATAAGAAAATACATGGTTATTTTTGCAGGTGGAGGAGGCGTGTCCCAGGCTGACCTCTGCCAATGCTGTGGAGGTGGTTGCACAGGTAAGCTGGTACACTTTGTTCTTAATCAGTTTACCTTGATATGCATGTGCCCTTTGTCCAAAACACGTGATGTAATACATGTCAACTTTATTGTTATGACTAGCAAGTTCTTTCAACTCCAAAGTGACAATTTTGACAATGTGTTGTATTGATTAATTTTAGGCGGATGCAACCCCAGCTGCTGTGGCCATGTCCTCAGAGGCGCCATCTACCTCTGCTGTGGAAGAGGTCATGGGTGAGGGTGTCAGCAGTTCAGGCCTTCCTATCCAACCCCCTTCGGGAGTCTTCAAAAGTAGGTCTGATGCTAACCCGCTCTCTTGCAGGTGTGCTGAGAAACAACAGGCGCCTGTTGTTTCTAGTAACAGTGGTCAGAGCTGTGCCATCAGCTGCTGATGTTTGTGCCGCTAATGTCATGGTTGCGCCGTCAACCTTGGATGTATCTCTTGCGTGCAGTGTTGTGGCTGGCCTTAAACATTTTCTTGCTCCTGTTTGTACATGGCCCGGGGCAGATATTGATAGCAATTGTTCTGAAGGCAAGAGGTTGGCTACTTGTGTAGTTAAAGGGGGTGGGACAAGTGTCTTTGAAAACGAGCTGTGTAAGATTATTCAACAACATGGAGTTTTCGGGCAGAGCTACAGTGTAGCTATTGGTCAGTCTATGTGCAGTGGTTTGGCCTCGTTTGAGGAGGAGTGTGTTTTATTTGAAAAGCTGCAAGAACATTTGCTACA
>JADEYK010001256.1:0-39810 GCA_015710095.1 Argyrosomus japonicus | reverse complement strand
AATATATTCTATCCTGCAGCCCCCTGAGCAAGAAGCTTGGAGATCAGAGCTTCTGCGGGGGACCGGCACACACCTCTTTCTAGCCGGCTCAGACGCCTTTCCTCGGCCACGGGAGAGCCGGCCGTGGGCCGCTGAGATGGAAAGTGCCATAGCGCCCAAAATCCACGTTGGAGCCGAGTGAAAACCATGTTTGCCTTCAAATATATTCTATCCTACAGCCCCTGAGCAAGAAACTTGTAAGGCAGTGCTCCCGGGAGGACGTGGCGGGCACCGCCAGACTTTTTATGCTCGCAAACGCCTTCTCTCGCCCGGAGAAACACACTGCGTAAAAGTGCCATAACGGCCGAAATCCAAGCTGGAGACGAGTGAAACCATGCTGGCCTTCAAATATATTCTATCCTGCAGCCCCCTGAGCAAGAAGCTTGGAGATCAGAGCTTCTGCGGGGGACCGGCACACACCCTCTTTCCTAGCCGGGCTCAGACGCCTTTCCTCGGCCACGGGAGCCGGCCGTGGGCCGCTGAGATGGAAAGTGCCATAGCGCCCAAAATCCACGTTGGAGCCGAGTGAAACCATGTTTGCCTTCAAATATATTCTATCCTACAGCCCCCTGAGCAAGAAACTTGTAAGGCAGTGCTCCCGGGAGGACGTGGCGGGCACCGCCAGACTTTTTATGCTCGCAAACGCCTTCTCTCGCCCGGAGAAACACACTGCGTAAAAGTGCCATAACGGCCGAAATCCAAGCTGGAGACGAGTGAAACCATGCTGGCCTTCAAATATATTCTATCCTGCAGCCCCCTGAGCAAGAAGCTTGGAGATCAGAGCTTCTGCGGGGGACCGGCACACACCCTCTTTCCTAGCCGGGCTCAGACGCCTTTCCTCGGCCACGGGAGCCGGCCGTGGGCCGCTGAGATGGAAAGTGCCATAGCGCCCAAAATCCACGTTGGAGCCGAGTGAAACCATGTTTGCCTTCAAATATATTCTATCCTACAGCCCCCTGAGCAAGAAACTTGTAAGGCAGTGCTCCCGGGAGGACGTGGCGGGCACCGCCAGACTTTTTATGCTCGCAAACGCCTTCTCTCGCCCGGAGAAACACACTGCGTAAAAGTGCCATAACGGCCGAAATCCAAGCTGGAGACGAGTGAAACCATGCTGGCCTTCAAATATATTCTATCCTGCAGCCCCCTGAGCAAGAAGCTTGGAGATCAGAGCTTCTGCGGGGGACCGGCACACACCCTCTTTCCTAGCCGGGCTCAGACGCCTTTCCTCGGCCACGGGAGCCGGCCGTGGGCCGCTGAGATGGAAAGTGCCATAGCGCCCAAAATCCACGTTGGAGCCGAGTGAAACCATGTTTGCCTTCAAATATATTCTATCCTACAGCCCCCTGAGCAAGAAACTTGTAAGGCAGTGCTCCCGGGAGGACGTGGCGGGCACCGCCAGACTTTTTATGCTCGCAAACGCCTTCTCTCGCCCGGAGAAACACACTGCGTAAAAGTGCCATAACGGCCGAAATCCAAGCTGGAGACGAGTGAAACCATGCTGGCCTTCAAATATATTCTATCCTGCAGCCCCCTGAGCAAGAAGCTTGGAGATCAGAGCTTCTGCGGGGGACCGGCACACACCCTCTTTCCTAGCCGGGCTCAGACGCCTTTCCTCGGCCACGGGAGCCGGCCGTGGGCCGCTGAGATGGAAAGTGCCATAGCGCCCAAAATCCACGTTGGAGCCGAGTGAAACCATGTTTGCCTTCAAATATATTCTATCCTACAGCCCCCTGAGCAAGAAACTTGTAAGGCAGTGCTCCCGGGAGGACGTGGCGGGCACCGCCAGACTTTTTATGCTCG
This sequence comes from Argyrosomus japonicus, assembly GCA_015710095.1. Classification (NCBI taxonomy): domain Eukaryota; kingdom Metazoa; phylum Chordata; class Actinopteri; family Sciaenidae; genus Argyrosomus; species Argyrosomus japonicus. The sequence continues at coordinate 37,971 of JADEYK010001256.1, read as the reverse complement.
CAAACGCCTTCTCTCGCCCGGAGAAACACACTGCGTAAAAGTGCCATAACGGCCGAAATCCAAGCTGGAGACGAGTGAAACCATGCTGGCCTTCAAATATATTCTATCCTGCAGCCCCCTGAGCAAGAAGCTTGGAGATCAGAGCTTCTGCGGGGGACCGGCACACACCCTCTTTCCTAGCCGGGCTCAGACGCCTTTCCTCGGCCACGGGAGCCGGCCGTGGGCCGCTGAGATGGAAAGTGCCATAGCGCCCAAAATCCACGTTGGAGCCGAGTGAAACCATGTTTGCCTTCAAATATATTCTATCCTACAGCCCCCTGAGCAAGAAACTTGTAAGGCAGTGCTCCCGGGAGGACGTGGCGGGCACCGCCAGACTTTTTATGCTCGCAAACGCCTTCTCTCGCCCGGAGAAACACACTGCGTAAAAGTGCCATAACGGCCGAAATCCAAGCTGGAGACGAGTGAAACCATGCTGGCCTTCAAATATATTCTATCCTGCAGCCCCCTGAGCAAGAAGCTTGGAGATCAGAGCTTCTGCGGGGGACCGGCACACACCCTCTTTCCTAGCCGGGCTCAGACGCCTTTCCTCGGCCACGGGAGCCGGCCGTGGGCCGCTGAGATGGAAAGTGCCATAGCGCCCAAAATCCACGTTGGAGCCGAGTGAAACCATGTTTGCCTTCAAATATATTCTATCCTACAGCCCCCTGAGCAAGAAACTTGTAAGGCAGTGCTCCCGGGAGGACGTGGCGGGCACCGCCAGACTTTTTATGCTCGCAAACGCCTTCTCTCGCCCGGAGAAACACACTGCGTAAAAGTGCCATAACGGCCGAAATCCAAGCTGGAGACGAGTGAAACCATGCTGGCCTTCAAATATATTCTATCCTGCAGCCCCCTGAGCAAGAAGCTTGGAGATCAGAGCTTCTGCGGGGGACCGGCACACACCCTCTTTCCTAGCCGGGCTCAGACGCCTTTCCTCGGCCACGGGAGCCGGCCGTGGGCCGCTGAGATGGAAAGTGCCATAGCGCCCAAAATCCACGTTGGAGCCGAGTGAAACCATGTTTGCCTTCAAATATATTCTATCCTACAGCCCCCTGAGCAAGAAACTTGTAAGGCAGTGCTCCCGGGAGGACGTGGCGGGCACCGCCAGACTTTTTATGCTCGCAAACGCCTTCTCTCGCCCGGAGAAACACACTGCGTAAAAGTGCCATAACGGCCGAAATCCAAGCTGGAGACGAGTGAAACCATGCTGGCCTTCAAATATATTCTATCCTGCAGCCCCCTGAGCAAGAAGCTTGGAGATCAGAGCTTCTGCGGGGGACCGGCACACACCCTCTTTCCTAGCCGGGCTCAGACGCCTTTCCTCGGCCACGGGAGCCGGCCGTGGGCCGCTGAGATGGAAAGTGCCATAGCGCCCAAAATCCACGTTGGAGCCGAGTGAAACCATGTTTGCCTTCAAATATATTCTATCCTACAGCCCCCTGAGCAAGAAACTTGTAAGGCAGTGCTCCCGGGAGGACGTGGCGGGCACCGCCAGACTTTTTATGCTCGCAAACGCCTTCTCTCGCCCGGAGAAACACACTGCGTAAAAGTGCCATAACGGCCGAAATCCAAGCTGGAGACGAGTGAAACCATGCTGGCCTTCAAATATATTCTATCCTGCAGCCCCCTGAGCAAGAAGCTTGGAGATCAGAGCTTCTGCGGGGGACCGGCACACACCCTCTTTCCTAGCCGGGCTCAGACGCCTTTCCTCGGCCACGGGAGCCGGCCGTGGGCCGCTGAGATGGAAAGTGCCATAGCGCCCAAAATCCACGTTGGAGCCGAGTGAAACCATGTTTGCCTTCAAATATATTCTATCCTACAGCCCCCTGAGCAAGAAACTTGTAAGGCAGTGCTCCCGGGAGGACGTGGCGGGCACCGCCAGACTTTTTATGCTCGCAAACGCCTTCTCTCGCCCGGAGAAACACACTGCGTAAAAGTGCCATAACGGCCGAAATCCAAGCTGGAGACGAGTGAAACCATGCTGGCCTTCAAATATATTCTATCCTGCAGCCCCCTGAGCAAGAAGCTTGGAGATCAGAGCTTCTGCGGGGGACCGGCACACACCCTCTTTCCTAGCCGGGCTCAGACGCCTTTCCTCGGCCACGGGAGCCGGCCGTGGGCCGCTGAGATGGAAAGTGCCATAGCGCCCAAAATCCACGTTGGAGCCGAGTGAAACCATGTTTGCCTTCAAATATATTCTATCCTACAGCCCCCTGAGCAAGAAACTTGTAAGGCAGTGCTCCCGGGAGGACGTGGCGGGCACCGCCAGACTTTTTATGCTCGCAAACGCCTTCTCTCGCCCGGAGAAACACACTGCGTAAAAGTGCCATAACGGCCGAAATCCAAGCTGGAGACGAGTGAAACCATGCTGGCCTTCAAATATATTCTATCCTGCAGCCCCCTGAGCAAGAAGCTTGGAGATCAGAGCTTCTGCGGGGGACCGGCACACACCCTCTTTCCTAGCCGGGCTCAGACGCCTTTCCTCGGCCACGGGAGCCGGCCGTGGGCCGCTGAGATGGAAAGTGCCATAGCGCCCAAAATCCACGTTGGAGCCGAGTGAAACCATGTTTGCCTTCAAATATATTCTATCCTACAGCCCCCTGAGCAAGAAACTTGTAAGGCAGTGCTCCCGGGAGGACGTGGCGGGCACCGCCAGACTTTTTATGCTCGCAAACGCCTTCTCTCGCCCGGAGAAACACACTGCGTAAAAGTGCCATAACGGCCGAAATCCAAGCTGGAGACGAGTGAAACCATGCTGGCCTTCAAATATATTCTATCCTGCAGCCCCCTGAGCAAGAAGCTTGGAGATCAGAGCTTCTGCGGGGGACCGGCACACACCCTCTTTCCTAGCCGGGCTCAGACGCCTTTCCTCGGCCACGGGAGCCGGCCGTGGGCCGCTGAGATGGAAAGTGCCATAGCGCCCAAAATCCACGTTGGAGCCGAGTGAAACCATGTTTGCCTTCAAATATATTCTATCCTACAGCCCCCTGAGCAAGAAACTTGTAAGGCAGTGCTCCCGGGAGGACGTGGCGGGCACCGCCAGACTTTTTATGCTCGCAAACGCCTTCTCTCGCCCGGAGAAACACACTGCGTAAAAGTGCCATAACGGCCGAAATCCAAGCTGGAGACGAGTGAAACCATGCTGGCCTTCAAATATATTCTATCCTGCAGCCCCCTGAGCAAGAAGCTTGGAGATCAGAGCTTCTGCGGGGGACCGGCACACACCCTCTTTCCTAGCCGGGCTCAGACGCCTTTCCTCGGCCACGGGAGCCGGCCGTGGGCCGCTGAGATGGAAAGTGCCATAGCGCCCAAAATCCACGTTGGAGCCGAGTGAAACCATGTTTGCCTTCAAATATATTCTATCCTACAGCCCCCTGAGCAAGAAACTTGTAAGGCAGTGCTCCCGGGAGGACGTGGCGGGCACCGCCAGACTTTTTATGCTCGCAAACGCCTTCTCTCGCCCGGAGAAACACACTGCGTAAAAGTGCCATAACGGCCGAAATCCAAGCTGGAGACGAGTGAAACCATGCTGGCCTTCAAATATATTCTATCCTGCAGCCCCCTGAGCAAGAAGCTTGGAGATCAGAGCTTCTGCGGGGGACCGGCACACACCCTCTTTCCTAGCCGGGCTCAGACGCCTTTCCTCGGCCACGGGAGCCGGCCGTGGGCCGCTGAGATGGAAAGTGCCATAGCGCCCAAAATCCACGTTGGAGCCGAGTGAAACCATGTTTGCCTTCAAATATATTCTATCCTACAGCCCCCTGAGCAAGAAACTTGTAAGGCAGTGCTCCCGGGAGGACGTGGCGGGCACCGCCAGACTTTTTATGCTCGCAAACGCCTTCTCTCGCCCGGAGAAACACACTGCGTAAAAGTGCCATAACGGCCGAAATCCAAGCTGGAGACGAGTGAAACCATGCTGGCCTTCAAATATATTCTATCCTGCAGCCCCCTGAGCAAGAAGCTTGGAGATCAGAGCTTCTGCGGGGGACCGGCACACACCCTCTTTCCTAGCCGGGCTCAGACGCCTTTCCTCGGCCACGGGAGCCGGCCGTGGGCCGCTGAGATGGAAAGTGCCATAGCGCCCAAAATCCACGTTGGAGCCGAGTGAAACCATGTTTGCCTTCAAATATATTCTATCCTACAGCCCCCTGAGCAAGAAACTTGTAAGGCAGTGCTCCCGGGAGGACGTGGCGGGCACCGCCAGACTTTTTATGCTCGCAAACGCCTTCTCTCGCCCGGAGAAACACACTGCGTAAAAGTGCCATAACGGCCGAAATCCAAGCTGGAGACGAGTGAAACCATGCTGGCCTTCAAATATATTCTATCCTGCAGCCCCCTGAGCAAGAAGCTTGGAGATCAGAGCTTCTGCGGGGGACCGGCACACACCCTCTTTCCTAGCCGGGCTCAGACGCCTTTCCTCGGCCACGGGAGCCGGCCGTGGGCCGCTGAGATGGAAAGTGCCATAGCGCCCAAAATCCACGTTGGAGCCGAGTGAAACCATGTTTGCCTTCAAATATATTCTATCCTACAGCCCCCTGAGCAAGAAACTTGTAAGGCAGTGCTCCCGGGAGGACGTGGCGGGCACCGCCAGACTTTTTATGCTCGCAAACGCCTTCTCTCGCCCGGAGAAACACACTGCGTAAAAGTGCCATAACGGCCGAAATCCAAGCTGGAGACGAGTGAAACCATGCTGGCCTTCAAATATATTCTATCCTGCAGCCCCCTGAGCAAGAAGCTTGGAGATCAGAGCTTCTGCGGGGGACCGGCACACACCCTCTTTCCTAGCCGGGCTCAGACGCCTTTCCTCGGCCACGGGAGCCGGCCGTGGGCCGCTGAGATGGAAAGTGCCATAGCGCCCAAAATCCACGTTGGAGCCGAGTGAAACCATGTTTGCCTTCAAATATATTCTATCCTACAGCCCCCTGAGCAAGAAACTTGTAAGGCAGTGCTCCCGGGAGGACGTGGCGGGCACCGCCAGACTTTTTATGCTCGCAAACGCCTTCTCTCGCCCGGAGAAACACACTGCGTAAAAGTGCCATAACGGCCGAAATCCAAGCTGGAGACGAGTGAAACCATGCTGGCCTTCAAATATATTCTATCCTGCAGCCCCCTGAGCAAGAAGCTTGGAGATCAGAGCTTCTGCGGGGGACCGGCACACACCCTCTTTCCTAGCCGGGCTCAGACGCCTTTCCTCGGCCACGGGAGCCGGCCGTGGGCCGCTGAGATGGAAAGTGCCATAGCGCCCAAAATCCACGTTGGAGCCGAGTGAAACCATGTTTGCCTTCAAATATATTCTATCCTACAGCCCCCTGAGCAAGAAACTTGTAAGGCAGTGCTCCCGGGAGGACGTGGCGGGCACCGCCAGACTTTTTATGCTCGCAAACGCCTTCTCTCGCCCGGAGAAACACACTGCGTAAAAGTGCCATAACGGCCGAAATCCAAGCTGGAGACGAGTGAAACCATGCTGGCCTTCAAATATATTCTATCCTGCAGCCCCCTGAGCAAGAAGCTTGGAGATCAGAGCTTCTGCGGGGGACCGGCACACACCCTCTTTCCTAGCCGGGCTCAGACGCCTTTCCTCGGCCACGGGAGCCGGCCGTGGGCCGCTGAGATGGAAAGTGCCATAGCGCCCAAAATCCACGTTGGAGCCGAGTGAAACCATGTTTGCCTTCAAATATATTCTATCCTACAGCCCCCTGAGCAAGAAACTTGTAAGGCAGTGCTCCCGGGAGGACGTGGCGGGCACCGCCAGACTTTTTATGCTCGCAAACGCCTTCTCTCGCCCGGAGAAACACACTGCGTAAAAGTGCCATAACGGCCGAAATCCAAGCTGGAGACGAGTGAAACCATGCTGGCCTTCAAATATATTCTATCCTGCAGCCCCCTGAGCAAGAAGCTTGGAGATCAGAGCTTCTGCGGGGGACCGGCACACACCCTCTTTCCTAGCCGGGCTCAGACGCCTTTCCTCGGCCACGGGAGCCGGCCGTGGGCCGCTGAGATGGAAAGTGCCATAGCGCCCAAAATCCACGTTGGAGCCGAGTGAAACCATGTTTGCCTTCAAATATATTCTATCCTACAGCCCCCTGAGCAAGAAACTTGTAAGGCAGTGCTCCCGGGAGGACGTGGCGGGCACCGCCAGACTTTTTATGCTCGCAAACGCCTTCTCTCGCCCGGAGAAACACACTGCGTAAAAGTGCCATAACGGCCGAAATCCAAGCTGGAGACGAGTGAAACCATGCTGGCCTTCAAATATATTCTATCCTGCAGCCCCCTGAGCAAGAAGCTTGGAGATCAGAGCTTCTGCGGGGGACCGGCACACACCCTCTTTCCTAGCCGGGCTCAGACGCCTTTCCTCGGCCACGGGAGCCGGCCGTGGGCCGCTGAGATGGAAAGTGCCATAGCGCCCAAAATCCACGTTGGAGCCGAGTGAAACCATGTTTGCCTTCAAATATATTCTATCCTACAGCCCCCTGAGCAAGAAACTTGTAAGGCAGTGCTCCCGGGAGGACGTGGCGGGCACCGCCAGACTTTTTATGCTCGCAAACGCCTTCTCTCGCCCGGAGAAACACACTGCGTAAAAGTGCCATAACGGCCGAAATCCAAGCTGGAGACGAGTGAAACCATGCTGGCCTTCAAATATATTCTATCCTGCAGCCCCCTGAGCAAGAAGCTTGGAGATCAGAGCTTCTGCGGGGGACCGGCACACACCCTCTTTCCTAGCCGGGCTCAGACGCCTTTCCTCGGCCACGGGAGCCGGCCGTGGGCCGCTGAGATGGAAAGTGCCATAGCGCCCAAAATCCACGTTGGAGCCGAGTGAAACCATGTTTGCCTTCAAATATATTCTATCCTACAGCCCCCTGAGCAAGAAACTTGTAAGGCAGTGCTCCCGGGAGGACGTGGCGGGCACCGCCAGACTTTTTATGCTCGCAAACGCCTTCTCTCGCCCGGAGAAACACACTGCGTAAAAGTGCCATAACGGCCGAAATCCAAGCTGGAGACGAGTGAAACCATGCTGGCCTTCAAATATATTCTATCCTGCAGCCCCCTGAGCAAGAAGCTTGGAGATCAGAGCTTCTGCGGGGGACCGGCACACACCCTCTTTCCTAGCCGGGCTCAGACGCCTTTCCTCGGCCACGGGAGCCGGCCGTGGGCCGCTGAGATGGAAAGTGCCATAGCGCCCAAAATCCACGTTGGAGCCGAGTGAAACCATGTTTGCCTTCAAATATATTCTATCCTACAGCCCCCTGAGCAAGAAACTTGTAAGGCAGTGCTCCCGGGAGGACGTGGCGGGCACCGCCAGACTTTTTATGCTCGCAAACGCCTTCTCTCGCCCGGAGAAACACACTGCGTAAAAGTGCCATAACGGCCGAAATCCAAGCTGGAGACGAGTGAAACCATGCTGGCCTTCAAATATATTCTATCCTGCAGCCCCCTGAGCAAGAAGCTTGGAGATCAGAGCTTCTGCGGGGGACCGGCACACACCCTCTTTCCTAGCCGGGCTCAGACGCCTTTCCTCGGCCACGGGAGCCGGCCGTGGGCCGCTGAGATGGAAAGTGCCATAGCGCCCAAAATCCACGTTGGAGCCGAGTGAAACCATGTTTGCCTTCAAATATATTCTATCCTACAGCCCCCTGAGCAAGAAACTTGTAAGGCAGTGCTCCCGGGAGGACGTGGCGGGCACCGCCAGACTTTTTATGCTCGCAAACGCCTTCTCTCGCCCGGAGAAACACACTGCGTAAAAGTGCCATAACGGCCGAAATCCAAGCTGGAGACGAGTGAAACCATGCTGGCCTTCAAATATATTCTATCCTGCAGCCCCCTGAGCAAGAAGCTTGGAGATCAGAGCTTCTGCGGGGGACCGGCACACACCCTCTTTCCTAGCCGGGCTCAGACGCCTTTCCTCGGCCACGGGAGCCGGCCGTGGGCCGCTGAGATGGAAAGTGCCATAGCGCCCAAAATCCACGTTGGAGCCGAGTGAAACCATGTTTGCCTTCAAATATATTCTATCCTACAGCCCCCTGAGCAAGAAACTTGTAAGGCAGTGCTCCCGGGAGGACGTGGCGGGCACCGCCAGACTTTTTATGCTCGCAAACGCCTTCTCTCGCCCGGAGAAACACACTGCGTAAAAGTGCCATAACGGCCGAAATCCAAGCTGGAGACGAGTGAAACCATGCTGGCCTTCAAATATATTCTATCCTGCAGCCCCCTGAGCAAGAAGCTTGGAGATCAGAGCTTCTGCGGGGGACCGGCACACACCCTCTTTCCTAGCCGGGCTCAGACGCCTTTCCTCGGCCACGGGAGCCGGCCGTGGGCCGCTGAGATGGAAAGTGCCATAGCGCCCAAAATCCACGTTGGAGCCGAGTGAAACCATGTTTGCCTTCAAATATATTCTATCCTACAGCCCCCTGAGCAAGAAACTTGTAAGGCAGTGCTCCCGGGAGGACGTGGCGGGCACCGCCAGACTTTTTATGCTCGCAAACGCCTTCTCTCGCCCGGAGAAACACACTGCGTAAAAGTGCCATAACGGCCGAAATCCAAGCTGGAGACGAGTGAAACCATGCTGGCCTTCAAATATATTCTATCCTGCAGCCCCCTGAGCAAGAAGCTTGGAGATCAGAGCTTCTGCGGGGGACCGGCACACACCCTCTTTCCTAGCCGGGCTCAGACGCCTTTCCTCGGCCACGGGAGCCGGCCGTGGGCCGCTGAGATGGAAAGTGCCATAGCGCCCAAAATCCACGTTGGAGCCGAGTGAAACCATGTTTGCCTTCAAATATATTCTATCCTACAGCCCCCTGAGCAAGAAACTTGTAAGGCAGTGCTCCCGGGAGGACGTGGCGGGCACCGCCAGACTTTTTATGCTCGCAAACGCCTTCTCTCGCCCGGAGAAACACACTGCGTAAAAGTGCCATAACGGCCGAAATCCAAGCTGGAGACGAGTGAAACCATGCTGGCCTTCAAATATATTCTATCCTGCAGCCCCCTGAGCAAGAAGCTTGGAGATCAGAGCTTCTGCGGGGGACCGGCACACACCCTCTTTCCTAGCCGGGCTCAGACGCCTTTCCTCGGCCACGGGAGCCGGCCGTGGGCCGCTGAGATGGAAAGTGCCATAGCGCCCAAAATCCACGTTGGAGCCGAGTGAAACCATGTTTGCCTTCAAATATATTCTATCCTACAGCCCCCTGAGCAAGAAACTTGTAAGGCAGTGCTCCCGGGAGGACGTGGCGGGCACCGCCAGACTTTTTATGCTCGCAAACGCCTTCTCTCGCCCGGAGAAACACACTGCGTAAAAGTGCCATAACGGCCGAAATCCAAGCTGGAGACGAGTGAAACCATGCTGGCCTTCAAATATATTCTATCCTGCAGCCCCCTGAGCAAGAAGCTTGGAGATCAGAGCTTCTGCGGGGGACCGGCACACACCCTCTTTCCTAGCCGGGCTCAGACGCCTTTCCTCGGCCACGGGAGCCGGCCGTGGGCCGCTGAGATGGAAAGTGCCATAGCGCCCAAAATCCACGTTGGAGCCGAGTGAAACCATGTTTGCCTTCAAATATATTCTATCCTACAGCCCCCTGAGCAAGAAACTTGTAAGGCAGTGCTCCCGGGAGGACGTGGCGGGCACCGCCAGACTTTTTATGCTCGCAAACGCCTTCTCTCGCCCGGAGAAACACACTGCGTAAAAGTGCCATAACGGCCGAAATCCAAGCTGGAGACGAGTGAAACCATGCTGGCCTTCAAATATATTCTATCCTGCAGCCCCCTGAGCAAGAAGCTTGGAGATCAGAGCTTCTGCGGGGGACCGGCACACACCCTCTTTCCTAGCCGGGCTCAGACGCCTTTCCTCGGCCACGGGAGCCGGCCGTGGGCCGCTGAGATGGAAAGTGCCATAGCGCCCAAAATCCACGTTGGAGCCGAGTGAAACCATGTTTGCCTTCAAATATATTCTATCCTACAGCCCCCTGAGCAAGAAACTTGTAAGGCAGTGCTCCCGGGAGGACGTGGCGGGCACCGCCAGACTTTTTATGCTCGCAAACGCCTTCTCTCGCCCGGAGAAACACACTGCGTAAAAGTGCCATAACGGCCGAAATCCAAGCTGGAGACGAGTGAAACCATGCTGGCCTTCAAATATATTCTATCCTGCAGCCCCCTGAGCAAGAAGCTTGGAGATCAGAGCTTCTGCGGGGGACCGGCACACACCCTCTTTCCTAGCCGGGCTCAGACGCCTTTCCTCGGCCACGGGAGCCGGCCGTGGGCCGCTGAGATGGAAAGTGCCATAGCGCCCAAAATCCACGTTGGAGCCGAGTGAAACCATGTTTGCCTTCAAATATATTCTATCCTACAGCCCCCTGAGCAAGAAACTTGTAAGGCAGTGCTCCCGGGAGGACGTGGCGGGCACCGCCAGACTTTTTATGCTCGCAAACGCCTTCTCTCGCCCGGAGAAACACACTGCGTAAAAGTGCCATAACGGCCGAAATCCAAGCTGGAGACGAGTGAAACCATGCTGGCCTTCAAATATATTCTATCCTGCAGCCCCCTGAGCAAGAAGCTTGGAGATCAGAGCTTCTGCGGGGGACCGGCACACACCCTCTTTCCTAGCCGGGCTCAGACGCCTTTCCTCGGCCACGGGAGCCGGCCGTGGGCCGCTGAGATGGAAAGTGCCATAGCGCCCAAAATCCACGTTGGAGCCGAGTGAAACCATGTTTGCCTTCAAATATATTCTATCCTACAGCCCCCTGAGCAAGAAACTTGTAAGGCAGTGCTCCCGGGAGGACGTGGCGGGCACCGCCAGACTTTTTATGCTCGCAAACGCCTTCTCTCGCCCGGAGAAACACACTGCGTAAAAGTGCCATAACGGCCGAAATCCAAGCTGGAGACGAGTGAAACCATGCTGGCCTTCAAATATATTCTATCCTGCAGCCCCCTGAGCAAGAAGCTTGGAGATCAGAGCTTCTGCGGGGGACCGGCACACACCCTCTTTCCTAGCCGGGCTCAGACGCCTTTCCTCGGCCACGGGAGCCGGCCGTGGGCCGCTGAGATGGAAAGTGCCATAGCGCCCAAAATCCACGTTGGAGCCGAGTGAAACCATGTTTGCCTTCAAATATATTCTATCCTACAGCCCCCTGAGCAAGAAACTTGTAAGGCAGTGCTCCCGGGAGGACGTGGCGGGCACCGCCAGACTTTTTATGCTCGCAAACGCCTTCTCTCGCCCGGAGAAACACACTGCGTAAAAGTGCCATAACGGCCGAAATCCAAGCTGGAGACGAGTGAAACCATGCTGGCCTTCAAATATATTCTATCCTGCAGCCCCCTGAGCAAGAAGCTTGGAGATCAGAGCTTCTGCGGGGGACCGGCACACACCCTCTTTCCTAGCCGGGCTCAGACGCCTTTCCTCGGCCACGGGAGCCGGCCGTGGGCCGCTGAGATGGAAAGTGCCATAGCGCCCAAAATCCACGTTGGAGCCGAGTGAAACCATGTTTGCCTTCAAATATATTCTATCCTACAGCCCCCTGAGCAAGAAACTTGTAAGGCAGTGCTCCCGGGAGGACGTGGCGGGCACCGCCAGACTTTTTATGCTCGCAAACGCCTTCTCTCGCCCGGAGAAACACACTGCGTAAAAGTGCCATAACGGCCGAAATCCAAGCTGGAGACGAGTGAAACCATGCTGGCCTTCAAATATATTCTATCCTGCAGCCCCCTGAGCAAGAAGCTTGGAGATCAGAGCTTCTGCGGGGGACCGGCACACACCCTCTTTCCTAGCCGGGCTCAGACGCCTTTCCTCGGCCACGGGAGCCGGCCGTGGGCCGCTGAGATGGAAAGTGCCATAGCGCCCAAAATCCACGTTGGAGCCGAGTGAAACCATGTTTGCCTTCAAATATATTCTATCCTACAGCCCCCTGAGCAAGAAACTTGTAAGGCAGTGCTCCCGGGAGGACGTGGCGGGCACCGCCAGACTTTTTATGCTCGCAAACGCCTTCTCTCGCCCGGAGAAACACACTGCGTAAAAGTGCCATAACGGCCGAAATCCAAGCTGGAGACGAGTGAAACCATGCTGGCCTTCAAATATATTCTATCCTGCAGCCCCCTGAGCAAGAAGCTTGGAGATCAGAGCTTCTGCGGGGGACCGGCACACACCCTCTTTCCTAGCCGGGCTCAGACGCCTTTCCTCGGCCACGGGAGCCGGCCGTGGGCCGCTGAGATGGAAAGTGCCATAGCGCCCAAAATCCACGTTGGAGCCGAGTGAAACCATGTTTGCCTTCAAATATATTCTATCCTACAGCCCCCTGAGCAAGAAACTTGTAAGGCAGTGCTCCCGGGAGGACGTGGCGGGCACCGCCAGACTTTTTATGCTCGCAAACGCCTTCTCTCGCCCGGAGAAACACACTGCGTAAAAGTGCCATAACGGCCGAAATCCAAGCTGGAGACGAGTGAAACCATGCTGGCCTTCAAATATATTCTATCCTGCAGCCCCCTGAGCAAGAAGCTTGGAGATCAGAGCTTCTGCGGGGGACCGGCACACACCCTCTTTCCTAGCCGGGCTCAGACGCCTTTCCTCGGCCACGGGAGCCGGCCGTGGGCCGCTGAGATGGAAAGTGCCATAGCGCCCAAAATCCACGTTGGAGCCGAGTGAAACCATGTTTGCCTTCAAATATATTCTATCCTACAGCCCCCTGAGCAAGAAACTTGTAAGGCAGTGCTCCCGGGAGGACGTGGCGGGCACCGCCAGACTTTTTATGCTCGCAAACGCCTTCTCTCGCCCGGAGAAACACACTGCGTAAAAGTGCCATAACGGCCGAAATCCAAGCTGGAGACGAGTGAAACCATGCTGGCCTTCAAATATATTCTATCCTGCAGCCCCCTGAGCAAGAAGCTTGGAGATCAGAGCTTCTGCGGGGGACCGGCACACACCCTCTTTCCTAGCCGGGCTCAGACGCCTTTCCTCGGCCACGGGAGCCGGCCGTGGGCCGCTGAGATGGAAAGTGCCATAGCGCCCAAAATCCACGTTGGAGCCGAGTGAAACCATGTTTGCCTTCAAATATATTCTATCCTACAGCCCCCTGAGCAAGAAACTTGTAAGGCAGTGCTCCCGGGAGGACGTGGCGGGCACCGCCAGACTTTTTATGCTCGCAAACGCCTTCTCTCGCCCGGAGAAACACACTGCGTAAAAGTGCCATAACGGCCGAAATCCAAGCTGGAGACGAGTGAAACCATGCTGGCCTTCAAATATATTCTATCCTGCAGCCCCCTGAGCAAGAAGCTTGGAGATCAGAGCTTCTGCGGGGGACCGGCACACACCCTCTTTCCTAGCCGGGCTCAGACGCCTTTCCTCGGCCACGGGAGCCGGCCGTGGGCCGCTGAGATGGAAAGTGCCATAGCGCCCAAAATCCACGTTGGAGCCGAGTGAAACCATGTTTGCCTTCAAATATATTCTATCCTACAGCCCCCTGAGCAAGAAACTTGTAAGGCAGTGCTCCCGGGAGGACGTGGCGGGCACCGCCAGACTTTTTATGCTCGCAAACGCCTTCTCTCGCCCGGAGAAACACACTGCGTAAAAGTGCCATAACGGCCGAAATCCAAGCTGGAGACGAGTGAAACCATGCTGGCCTTCAAATATATTCTATCCTGCAGCCCCCTGAGCAAGAAGCTTGGAGATCAGAGCTTCTGCGGGGGACCGGCACACACCCTCTTTCCTAGCCGGGCTCAGACGCCTTTCCTCGGCCACGGGAGCCGGCCGTGGGCCGCTGAGATGGAAAGTGCCATAGCGCCCAAAATCCACGTTGGAGCCGAGTGAAACCATGTTTGCCTTCAAATATATTCTATCCTACAGCCCCCTGAGCAAGAAACTTGTAAGGCAGTGCTCCCGGGAGGACGTGGCGGGCACCGCCAGACTTTTTATGCTCGCAAACGCCTTCTCTCGCCCGGAGAAACACACTGCGTAAAAGTGCCATAACGGCCGAAATCCAAGCTGGAGACGAGTGAAACCATGCTGGCCTTCAAATATATTCTATCCTGCAGCCCCCTGAGCAAGAAGCTTGGAGATCAGAGCTTCTGCGGGGGACCGGCACACACCCTCTTTCCTAGCCGGGCTCAGACGCCTTTCCTCGGCCACGGGAGCCGGCCGTGGGCCGCTGAGATGGAAAGTGCCATAGCGCCCAAAATCCACGTTGGAGCCGAGTGAAACCATGTTTGCCTTCAAATATATTCTATCCTACAGCCCCCTGAGCAAGAAACTTGTAAGGCAGTGCTCCCGGGAGGACGTGGCGGGCACCGCCAGACTTTTTATGCTCGCAAACGCCTTCTCTCGCCCGGAGAAACACACTGCGTAAAAGTGCCATAACGGCCGAAATCCAAGCTGGAGACGAGTGAAACCATGCTGGCCTTCAAATATATTCTATCCTGCAGCCCCCTGAGCAAGAAGCTTGGAGATCAGAGCTTCTGCGGGGGACCGGCACACACCCTCTTTCCTAGCCGGGCTCAGACGCCTTTCCTCGGCCACGGGAGCCGGCCGTGGGCCGCTGAGATGGAAAGTGCCATAGCGCCCAAAATCCACGTTGGAGCCGAGTGAAACCATGTTTGCCTTCAAATATATTCTATCCTACAGCCCCCTGAGCAAGAAACTTGTAAGGCAGTGCTCCCGGGAGGACGTGGCGGGCACCGCCAGACTTTTTATGCTCGCAAACGCCTTCTCTCGCCCGGAGAAACACACTGCGTAAAAGTGCCATAACGGCCGAAATCCAAGCTGGAGACGAGTGAAACCATGCTGGCCTTCAAATATATTCTATCCTGCAGCCCCCTGAGCAAGAAGCTTGGAGATCAGAGCTTCTGCGGGGGACCGGCACACACCCTCTTTCCTAGCCGGGCTCAGACGCCTTTCCTCGGCCACGGGAGCCGGCCGTGGGCCGCTGAGATGGAAAGTGCCATAGCGCCCAAAATCCACGTTGGAGCCGAGTGAAACCATGTTTGCCTTCAAATATATTCTATCCTACAGCCCCCTGAGCAAGAAACTTGTAAGGCAGTGCTCCCGGGAGGACGTGGCGGGCACCGCCAGACTTTTTATGCTCGCAAACGCCTTCTCTCGCCCGGAGAAACACACTGCGTAAAAGTGCCATAACGGCCGAAATCCAAGCTGGAGACGAGTGAAACCATGCTGGCCTTCAAATATATTCTATCCTGCAGCCCCCTGAGCAAGAAGCTTGGAGATCAGAGCTTCTGCGGGGGACCGGCACACACCCTCTTTCCTAGCCGGGCTCAGACGCCTTTCCTCGGCCACGGGAGCCGGCCGTGGGCCGCTGAGATGGAAAGTGCCATAGCGCCCAAAATCCACGTTGGAGCCGAGTGAAACCATGTTTGCCTTCAAATATATTCTATCCTACAGCCCCCTGAGCAAGAAACTTGTAAGGCAGTGCTCCCGGGAGGACGTGGCGGGCACCGCCAGACTTTTTATGCTCGCAAACGCCTTCTCTCGCCCGGAGAAACACACTGCGTAAAAGTGCCATAACGGCCGAAATCCAAGCTGGAGACGAGTGAAACCATGCTGGCCTTCAAATATATTCTATCCTGCAGCCCCCTGAGCAAGAAGCTTGGAGATCAGAGCTTCTGCGGGGGACCGGCACACACCCTCTTTCCTAGCCGGGCTCAGACGCCTTTCCTCGGCCACGGGAGCCGGCCGTGGGCCGCTGAGATGGAAAGTGCCATAGCGCCCAAAATCCACGTTGGAGCCGAGTGAAACCATGTTTGCCTTCAAATATATTCTATCCTACAGCCCCCTGAGCAAGAAACTTGTAAGGCAGTGCTCCCGGGAGGACGTGGCGGGCACCGCCAGACTTTTTATGCTCGCAAACGCCTTCTCTCGCCCGGAGAAACACACTGCGTAAAAGTGCCATAACGGCCGAAATCCAAGCTGGAGACGAGTGAAACCATGCTGGCCTTCAAATATATTCTATCCTGCAGCCCCCTGAGCAAGAAGCTTGGAGATCAGAGCTTCTGCGGGGGACCGGCACACACCCTCTTTCCTAGCCGGGCTCAGACGCCTTTCCTCGGCCACGGGAGCCGGCCGTGGGCCGCTGAGATGGAAAGTGCCATAGCGCCCAAAATCCACGTTGGAGCCGAGTGAAACCATGTTTGCCTTCAAATATATTCTATCCTACAGCCCCCTGAGCAAGAAACTTGTAAGGCAGTGCTCCCGGGAGGACGTGGCGGGCACCGCCAGACTTTTTATGCTCGCAAACGCCTTCTCTCGCCCGGAGAAACACACTGCGTAAAAGTGCCATAACGGCCGAAATCCAAGCTGGAGACGAGTGAAACCATGCTGGCCTTCAAATATATTCTATCCTGCAGCCCCCTGGCGTAGAACTTTGTGGATCAGTGGCCCAGGGGCGCTGGGCCAGCCCGTTCTTTCTTGCCCGGCCAGCGGCGCCTATTCTCGTCCACGGGAGCCAGCCGTGCGCCCTTAAGATGGGCAAGTTGGAAACAAGTCAAACCACTTTTGCCCTAAAATATCCTCTATTCTGCACACTTCCGGGCAGGAGACCCGGTGGTGGAGGCTTCGGGGGGGACGGGGCACCGCTAAGCTTTTTATGGCCGCAAACGGCTCCTCTCAGCGAGAGAAAAGCTCTGTGTAAACGGAAGCATAAACGTGTCCCGCGCCCAAAGTCCAAGCTGGAGACAAGTCAAACTATGTTTGCCTTAAAATATATTCTATTCTACAGCCTCCTGGTGCAGAAACTTGTGGACCAGTGCCTCAGGAGGGGCAGGCCAGCCCAATCTTTCTTCCCCGGGCGCAGACACCTATTCTCGCCCAGACGAGCCAGCCGTGCGCCTGGAAGAGGGAAAGTGGCATAACGCCGGTTCTCCCAGTCAGAAACGAGCCAAACCACTTTTGCCCTAAAATATCCTCTATCAAATTTCAGGGCAGGAAACCCGCAGGTCGGGGCTTCTGGAAAAAATATGGCAGCTATATCTTTTTTGTATGTGCGCGAGCGCATTACACCCAGAATATTACTGAATTCAGGAATAGCCTAATGAAGAGTATAAATATGTTTCTACATTTTTCTTCAAGTGAAATGAAACAAACGCCCTCTGAAAAGTAGCTTGTGCCATAGCCCGCCTCCGATCAAAAATGACGATAAATGCATTGCTCTTATTGTTTTACGTGCTCATTCTGTCAAGATTGTCCTTTCTTGGTTCATTTCCCCACACAATAGCGCACTATTGCAGTGTCAACCGTCAACAGCCGTCAACATAACAGAGAAGACTCCTGAGGTGCAAGCGCTCAAAAGGCGCTCAAGCTTTCAGCACCACGGAGAGCAGGTTTCATGTCACCAGCGGCCTGGATGTAAATAAATTCACTGTGCCTCGTCCAGCAGCACCATCTTCCCCATGTTAGCATGACAGCCTCATGAATATGAAGCCTAAAATATCGCTTTCGCCCCTAGTGGCTTGCTAATTTCTAAGCCAGAAACTTGTGGCCACATGTTTCTGGCTTAGAAATTAGCCTGTAATAGGCCTGTAATGAAAGTAGCCTGTAATCCAACAAATAAATACGAAGTGAAAAATCACAAGACTGAAATACTCACGTTTGGTTGATGGGAGAATCGATATTTCCCCTCCGACACTATCTTTTTAACTTCGGGCTTGAGAGCTGTTAGCATTATGCGCCCACAATCAATAACGTGCAGTGAGGTCCGTGGCTGGGTAGGCAGGATCAGCCAGAATTGCATACAAAAATATATATTATGTAGAACTCAATATTAAAACCACTGCAGAGTCAGTCAAAATGCCGCTGTCAAAAATGTAGCTAGAGACTGACATCAGCGGATTATACACAATTACTGCCAATTAATTTTACAGCTGAGCAAAGACAAGAGCCCAACAAGAAATCACCTGTATCTCAACACAGGACTTACAGCTCTGGCGCACCTATAAAACCAACATTATAAACACTGCTCGCTCTTGATCACATACCATTAAACCTCTAAGCAAAAATAAGTCTGAAAAGCCTAAAATAGCTATTGTATGACATCACTCACATCACTCAAGAGCACAACATAGGAAGACTTTATAACCAGAGAGAGAGAAAGAGAGATTTGAGAGAGTTTTGTTTCATTTACTCTTTATGCTTTAGCAACAAAGTCTGTATGACATTCATGCTAATAAAGCAAATTTGAATCTGAATTTGAATTTGAGAGAGAGAGAGAGAGAGAGAGAGAGAGAGAGAGAGAATGAGAGAGAGAGAGAGCTGCACTGTCTGCGGTATTGAAAAAGAAGGAGAGAGGAAACAAAAACAACACCATTAGCAAACAAGTGGGGGGACACTTACTTTATTTGTAGATGAAATCCATGCGTCTGTCCCTCTGCACAAACTTGCTGATAACTTGATTGTAGAAGACGTCCTCCTTGTTTGGCGCATTCTTTAATGTCACAGGTTTCTCCTTTTCAATGGAAATCAGCGCCAATGATGAAAGCCTGTCCTGCTCCATCCTATTACGGCTGTAAGTCTTGATGCGCTTTAAAGCCGAAAATGTCCTCTCCACAGATGCAGTGGTAGCAGGTAAGACCAGCTTGAATAACTTTGTGGCCTCTGGTACAGTCTAGTATCCCTCTTTGACCCATACGTTGTCACTCCCCGCTAAAAATAGTATACATGGAAAGCAGAACAGCTTGCTAGCCTGGCTACATCCACACAACCAGTCTTTCTTTTTATACCAATCTGTTTGGAAAGTCCTCACAATTTTTTGTCCCTTCCTTTGGATTAAATCCTTTAGTTCAGGGGTTGGTTTCCCAGTTAAAATTATTTTTTTTCCCCTCAAAAGTCAAGGTTGAAAATCTTCTCAGATGAGAATCCATCTTCGCTAGCCGAACAGCATCGCGAGACCTTGGGAGTGGGGGGTGTCGGGATGTCGGGATTCAAATCAAATCAAATTTTATTTTATTTGTATAGCCCAAAGTCACAAAATACATTTTGCCTCGGAGGGCTTCCCGACATGTCCCGACTTGGACTGTGGAGGCAGAGAAGCGTTGTTGCCTCAATGATCCCATTGATAATTTCCCCCTGGGATTATTTATAGTATATATATAAATATTCTTCTTATATCAGTTCGCTGTGGTTAGCCGCCCCGTGTAGTGGCATCACGTGTTAGTGACATCATGTGTTATTACCTGTACGGACAGATAATAACCCATGCCATAACATCCAAAATTAAAAACGCTAAATAGAGGTTCAAACTACTGTATTTAAGTTGTTAGTTTTGTTCTTTGTTGTGGTCATTTTTGTTTAAATGTGTATATTGTGTACAGCACTTTTTGTGTGAGATGCTAGTTCAACTGTCGCAGGCTAGCTTAGTGAACAGCGGTAGATGCTCATGCGCAGGCTGTCTCTTTTGTTTAAAGGTTTGCGTGTGGGAACAAATGTTGCTGAACTGATCTCTGGGGGACTCCACCCTCTCCCTCTCTCTCTCTCTCTCTCTCTCTCTCTCTCTCTCACTGTCTCTGTCCGTCTCTTTCAGGGTTATGCCGGGCAAGGTATTGGTTGAAGATGCAGTCACATCTCCCTTTACTGAAATCTCTCCCCCCCCCCCATCACCATTACCACCACTATCTGTAAACATACATGTCTCATTCATGCACATTAATGAGACATGTTACTAACTAAACTTCTTCCCCGGAGTTTCTGTGGTCTCTCGTCCAGCAGGTTCTCATGGATCGTGGCTGCTGCTGTGGTCCTGCATGACGTCCACTACATATATTATTACTGTCATTATTGCTACCATATCTCCATTACAGTTTATGGTTAGTTAATGATTTGCTGCTGCTGTGCATCTGTGTCTCTCTATCTCTATGACAGGTTCCACAGCTACTGTAATCATTTTATCATTCATTGTAATTCATTGTCATTTTATCATTCATTGTAATTGTACAATATGTCTCTGTTGATTTGTTCGGTTCACGTGACATCTATTGCACGTCTGTCCGTCCTGGGAGAGGGATCCCTCCTCTGTGACTCCTGAGGTTTCTTCCACCTTTTTTTCCCTGTTAAAAGGGTTTTTTGTGGGCAAGTTTTTCCTCACTCGAACCGAGGGTCTAAGGACAGAGGGTGTTACTCCCTGTACAGATTGCAAAGCCCTCCGAGGCAAATGTATTTTGTAAATTTTACAAATAAAATTTGATTTGATTTGATTTGATCTCATTGTGTTGTACACAGGCATGTGAGCGCTTCCCTTGTTTTTTTGTGGTGAAAATATTATTTTTGTACATATAGGTGTTATGGGAATTTTCAAGAATGACCCTTCAATAAAGAAGACTGGAGTCGAAGCATCAAAGTTTAAGTTGAATTTATTATTCTTGTACAAGAACGAGCGTTTAACAGTGCAACACACAGGAGGGGTTACAGAGAAAAAGGCTCCCTGTGGAGCTCTAACAGTTGGTTCTTATACAATCGATAATGGGCTGTCTTAACCCCTGCAAATTGTTAACAGACAATTTGTATATATAGCATCTAAACGTTTTTCTTAGTTCCCTTAATCAGTAGTCAGCATATCCCCAATCTAAATGTCACCTCTCTGACCTGCCTCTGACCCTTGTTCTGTTCTGGACTTCCTCTATTTATACATTAACCTGAAATTTACCTCACTCATTTGTCTTGTAACTTTACGATCAGATTGAAATGTATTTCGATTTATTGATTGTTTTAATAAGAACACTAAATGTGCTATTGAGTAACGGTACACTATGCTGAGGAGCATGTGCGTGTGGGAACAAATGTTGCTGAACTGATCTCATTGTGTTGTACACAGAATAAACCCCAATCCAACTGGCAAAACAACAGATGTCCATTATTAACTACACAACATGGAGTCCAATTAAAGGAGTGTCAGGCCAGACTGGCTACAGTGGTGCTGTGACCTGGATCCACACTGCTTCAGGCTGATTCATCGTTGTGTGAATTGTGGATCAACATCAGTTTGGTTGCCAGAGGTTCTATGACACTCATTCACGTTAAAGGTCCTTAATAGCAAAAAAAAGAAAAAAAAAAAAGACTTGTTTCTTATTCAGTCATTTTATATCTGCTGTTTTGAGAGTAAATTTGTCATTTCAGTATACTGTATTGTGTATAGATAAGTGTACAGATAAAATGACATATGTTACTGGGAAAATGGCTGAGCACAGTGTTACAGATGACAGTAGCTTTGCTGTTGGGAGTGGGTTGCCTTGTACTCTGGCGCGAGGTGCAAGTAATGTAGACTCACCAGCTTTTTGTTCCACCCACATACTTGGTCATGCAGCCTGCCTTCAGGTTTCTCATCCACTAATGATCCAGTTTTGGCCAAAAGGTCAGTGTTCTTCATGTTTCTCACTGTGAGTAATCTAGATTTAGCTGCCATTCTCTTTCAAATGCACCGTTTCTTGCTTAGAAGCAAGTAGAATATGATATATTTTATGGAAAACATGGTTTCACTCATGTCTGAAATCAGTTTGTGCCGAAAGGTAACCTTTTTATTGATTCAGCATCGTCCCATCAACATTTTACATCTCATACATATGTTTTCCAGGTATATATAGAACATAACAGTACTTACTACACATCAGAGAGTTGTTGCTGAAATTTTCTGGAAAACACCCACCAATACACAAAAACAAAGATCTTGAGTCAATCAGTCCTTATTGGTTTTGTCATTTTATTCTTGAAAGAGGAACAGTTCTACAAATGCACAAGACAGTCTGCAGAATTTGTTCAGAGTGGGGCAGTCCCACGCTGATTTATTCACTTCTAGGAGAATTTCTCATTATTATGATTTATTTATCTGTCACAGGTGGCTACAATGGAATGTACTCATCACTATCAAATCTGCCTGACCGTGTGAACCAAGGTTAAGTTTATACATCAAACAACTATTGCTACAAACAACTTGCATAACGAGAAATATTTAAGTAAAAGGTAGGGCCTACTGAGTAAAACCAAACAAGACTATAAGGCACACAGTTTTATACTTAAAAACTTTTCAGAATATTACTGAGATCAAACATGGCTATATATGGTTATAAAAAGAACACACAATCATGTAATATAAATTTTCCATTACATTTCCCTCCTTTTGATTATAAAAATCACACTATAAATTAAGAATATAATTTTCAAAACACATCATCATATTGAGAAACTTCATTTACAAAATGGCATCGTCATCAAAGGAGTCGAAATTTGAGTTTCCCATCACAGAATGGGACCTGTAAAAAGAAGGGATAACAGTATGATAATGCTCACAGTTCCTCAGATGCCACAGAGGCCTGGATGTCTGAACGGATGCCATGGGTGTGGTCTCTCCATTTTCTGGAGTTGAAGTCATCTTCTTCTGGCCGTGTGTGTGTGAATGTTTGTGTGGCCTTGGCACGTCTGTATGCCTAGTCTACAGTGAGAGGTTACTAGCACATCAATGATTATTCTCCTACTGTGGTTGTACCCCCAGGGGTGGAACTCTTCTGCAGTGTGTTGCGTGAATCCAAGTAGCACGTTCTGCGACCTTCACAGCAGTGTGAATGACCAGGAGGACTTGGAATGGTCCTAACCAGCCATGATGTCTCCAAGACTTTCTCCTGAAGTTCTTTACCACCACAGAATCTCCAGGCTTAATGTCATGCAGAGGACCTGAGGGTTGTGCACTGGCAACCTGTTGTCACAAAAAGATTTGGTTAAGAATATGTAATACATTACCAGTTGGTCCTCGCAGAGAGTGGTGTCCATCTGACGTCCAGGTGGATCTGTTCCCACTTGAGGTGGGACTGCAAACAGGATCTCAAAAAGGGGACAGTTAAGTCGCTCATGCTTGCACATTCTCATGTACATCAAAACAATAGGCAGTGCTTTAGGCCATGACAAGCCTGTTTCCTCAGCATTTGCTCAATTTTGTCTTAACTGTCTGATCCAATCCACGTGAGAGTTTGGATACAATTTCTTTGGCAGACACGGTTTATCATCTGGTCCATACCACACACCCTTGTTGCTGAAATTCTCTGGGAAGCACTCACCAACACAAAATAAAGATCTTGAGTCAATCAATTGGTCCTTAAAGGTTTTGTCATTTTATTCTTGCAAGAGGAACAGTTCTACAAATGCACAAGACAGTCTGCAGAAAATGCTCAGGGTGGGGCAGTCCCACGCTGATTCTTATACACTTCTAAGGAGTATTCGTCATTATTATGATTTACTTATCTAACTGTTGCAGGTGGCTACAATGAAATATGCTCATCGCTATCAAACCTCACTAACAAGCTCTGCTGGACCGTGTGAACCAAGGTCAAGTTTATACATCAGACAACTACTGCTACAAACAACTTGCATAAATGAGAGAAAGATTTCTAAGTGCAAAGTACCAAACAAGACTATAAGGCACACAGTTTTATACTTAAAAACTTTTCAGAATATTAGAGATCAAACATGGCTATATATGGTTATAAAGGAACACACAATCATGTAATATAAATTTTCCATTACATTTCCCTCCTTTTGATTATAAAAATCACACTATAAGCAAAGAATATAAAAAAAATCAATGTCTCAACAACATCAAATGTGTCAATTCACAAGGATTCAAAACACATCATCATAATGAGAAACTGATCAACTTCATTTAGAAAAAAGTATTGTCATCAAGAGGGTCGAGATCTGAGTCTGAGTCAGGTAGGGTGGGGTCATAGCCAGGAATGTGGTGGGGAGTTTGCATGAAATGGCCCACAGTTTGATCCACATATCTCTGAATCAAAGCTTTCATACAGGTGAGCAGGATCGTACGGAAACAAACCATAAGAGACATTACTAAAAAGATAGGAATGAGGATTTGGAGAACCAGTGTTCCCCATGGGCCAAAACGGCCGTAAAGCATTGCTGAAACCCCTGCACCATCGGAGGGTTTGAAATGACCGGTAATGGTGTTCAGGATATCAACCAACTGTGTGATATTGTCATGAGGATCAGGAGCTAACACACAGCACTGAGAGACAGTCAGATTTAGAGCTTTACACATGCCTCCTTCCGAAGCAAATAGATAATCTAACACCATTTCATGTTTCAGTATGACTGCTCTGTAGTTGCGAGCCGCATTGTTAAGAGATTCAATTGCTGCTGTGTTTGCAGTCATGTAGGCAAATAAGTCAGCAGTGATGTTATCAATGTGATCAGCTAAGAAAGTCACCCCATACCACGGAAAGAGTCCGATGCCCCATTTTTCGCCCAAGGAAATACGATAATGGTAATAATCTTTAGAGGAGAAACCTGCCATGTCCCGTTTATGGCGTCTGCTGCCGTTGGTGCTGTTTACTGTAGCATTAAAAAATCTGTCAAGTGGAATAACAGTTAGAGGGGTGGTTATCTTCGCCAGGAAACAGCAACCTGCATATGTGGGGGGTAAAAACGTGTAGTATTGATTACCACAAACCCAAGCATATCCTTTCATCATGCCCAGACCCGGTGTAGACCTCACCACCTTTATGCTGTTTATGTTACCACCTTGTAGGATCAAATTTACCTTCATACAACCCTCTGATCCAGAATGAGAGCACCCCTCGGAGGCCTCCACCTTAGCACAAGAGGAATTGCCTAAAAACTGACCAGATGCACTAAAACCGGAAGTGGTGTGTGAGCGGGTCGCACGTGTCTGATTCACCCCTCTGCAAATACCAAATGGTGGAAAAGAGGTGACCTGCGTCACCTTGTCTGATTTAGATCTAAGACTCTTATCTGTTGAGTTATCAGGAAGTAGAAGGTCCTGATCACAAAGCTGTAAGCAGACGCCCGAATTGTAATACCTTTGATCTTTACCACGGCCTGTGTTCATAATGCTCTGTCGGCAGGCTGTTTGGTTTGACGTGTCCAATCTCCTCCCTACTGCGGTTAGGTTATCTGCAACCGTGAGGAGACATCTGGTTAAGGCCTCAGATGCAGGCTCTGC
Source organism: Argyrosomus japonicus (assembly GCA_015710095.1). Taxonomy (NCBI): domain Eukaryota; kingdom Metazoa; phylum Chordata; class Actinopteri; family Sciaenidae; genus Argyrosomus; species Argyrosomus japonicus. The sequence goes on along the minus strand of JADEYK010001256.1, from coordinate 13,000 downwards.
GTTAACTGGAATCACAGAATCTTGGTTTAATGCAGGGGGAAAACAAACCATGCAAGAAGAATTTGGGGCTACTTCTCTGACATTATACATGAGCCAATGAAACCATCTGTTTGTGCTCCAATCTGGAGGAAGTTGGAAGTCTTGGGGCGTATACCACCAGTCTGCTGAACGTCTAAGTCTTTTAGTCATGTTGAGAGATGGGAGGTCGTCTGATGTGTCAGAGTCAGTGTCAGTCAGGGTTGAATCAGTTTCAGCATTTCTCTTTTCCCACCACAGAATGGGACCTGTGAAAAGAAGCGTTAACAGTATCATTATGCCATGGGCGTGGCCTTTCCATTTTCTGGGTTTGAAGTCAGCTTCTTCTGGCCGTGTGTGTGAATGTATGTGTGGCCTTGGCACGTCTGTATGCCTAGTCTACAGTGAGAGGTTACTAGCACATCACTGATTATTCTCCTACTGTCGCGGTGGTTGTTCCCCCAGGGGGTGGAACTCTTCTGCAGTGTGTTGCGTGAATCCAAGTAGCACGTTCTGCGACCTTCACAGCAGTGTGAGTGACCAGGAGGACTTGGAACGGTCCTAACCAGCGATGATGTCTCCAAGACTTTCTCCTGAAGTTCTTTACCACCACGAAATCTCCAGGCTTAATGTCATGTAGAGGACCTGAGGCCGCTGAGGGTTGTGCACTGGCAACCTGTTGTCTAATGTCACAAAAAGATGTGGTTAAGAATATGCAATACGTTACCAGTTGGTCCTCGCAGAGAGTGGTGTCCATCTGTCGTCCAGGTGGATCTGTTCCCACTCGAGGTGGGACTGCAAACAGGATCTCAAAAGGGGACAGGTTAAGTCGCTCGCGCTTGCGCATTCTCATGTACATCAAAACAATAGGCAGTGCTTTAGGCCATGACAAACCTGTTTCCTCGCAGCATTTGCTCAATTTTGTCTTGATGGTCTGATTTTGGCGTTCAATGGCGCCACCTGCTTGTGGATAGTAAGAACAGTGAGTTTTGAGGTCAAAACCTAAACACTCAGAGAGTTGTGCCATTGCTTCGTTCACGAAATGGGGACAATTGTCTGATGAAATTTTCTCTGGAATTCCCCATTTAGGAATTATCTCTGTGAGTAATGCTTTTGCCACAACTGATGCAGTGGCATGTTTTGACGGAAACACTTCAACCCATTTAGAAAACATATCAACCATAGTTAGACAATATTTCTTCCCTTCAGCTGGGTTGAGTTCAATGAAATCCATCATCAGATGTTGGAATGGTCTGATTGTAGGTGGGTGTGCTGCAGTTTGTGACAGTGGTTTTGTTTTGCCCACGTTATTTTTGGCACAGATCATGCAACTTCTGCAAAAATCTGCTGCAAAGGTGGAAAAACCTTTTGTGTACCAATCAGCCTGAATGACTGCGCACATACCTGTTTTTGAGACATGATCCAAACCATGTGAGAGTTTGGCAAAGCACGGATACAATTTCTTTGGCAGACACGGTTTATCATCTGGTCCATACCACACACCCTCCTTCTGATAGCAGTTATTCTGAGTCCACAGCTTCTTCTCTGCTGGTGTAACAAAACTGCTGAGATCAGAAAGAGAAGCAACAGAATGTGACAATAGGGCGGTGGTTTCATGTTTGACATTAACAGGAAGTCGAGCCGCTACTTTGGCAGCTGCATCTGCTCGAGCATTCCCTCTGGAAATCACATCCTCAGATGATGTATGTGCTGCACATTTACAGACAGAGATCTGTTTCGGAAGCAAAATAGCCTCTAACAAAGCAGATATCTTATCATGATGCAAAATTGGTTTGCCATCAGATTTTAGAAACTTTCTGTGTTTCGACAAGGCTCCAAAATCGTGAACGACACCAAAAGCATACCTTGAGTCGGTGTAGATGGTCACTGTTTTACCTTCTGCCAATTTGCATGCTTCTGTCAAGGCCACCAGCTCTGCTGTCTGTGCTGAGTAATGAGAAGGCAGAGGAGAAGATTGTACAACACCATGATCATCAACAACAGCATAACCAGTCTGACATTGTCCTGTGTCTGGGTCCCTTGAAGCAGACCCATCCACATAGAAAACTAGGTCAGGGTTGTTCAGGGGTGTGTCTGAAAGGTTAAGTCGTGGTGTACATATCTGTTGAACTTCAGCTTCACAGCTGTGTGGCTCTCCATCGGTTGGGAGAGGCAAAAGAGTTGCTGGATTTAAGACAGTGCATTTTTTGATTGTGACATGTGGCAGGTCAAGAAGTGTGGTGTGGTACCTGAGCCATCTTGCTGCTGAAAGATGAGACGTCTTCTGTTCTGATAAGAGAGCTGAGACTGCATGTGGAACAAGTAATGTTAATTCTGAAAAACCCACAAAATCACGTGAGGCCAGAACGGCTCGTTCTGCTGCTGCTACAGCTCTCAGACAATGAGGTAAAGCCTTAGCAACAGGATCAAGAGTGCATGAAAAATAAGCAACAGGCTTTAAATGTGATCCATGTTTTTGTAACAGAACACTTGTCATACATCCCTCCTTTTCGTCCACACACTGGACGAACGGTTTATCAGGGTTTGGAACCCCTAAAGTTGGAGCGGACTGTAGAGCTTTCTTCAAGCTGACAAAAGATGTCTCAGCCTCAGGTGTCCAGGTGATTTTGGAGGAGGCTGTGAGGCCCCTAGCATGTGTAGCATCTCTTAAAGGACGTTCAAGCACAGGGAAGTTAGGAATGAAATGTCTGCAATATGAACACATGCCCAAAAAAGACAAAGCTTGTTTCTTTGTGAGTGGTTTAGGTGTGTTGACAATAGCAGATGTGCGTTCTGGAGAGAGACTTGCCGTTTGGGGTTAGCACGTGACCCAAAAAGGTGACCTCCTGCTGTACGAACTGTAGCTTACTCAGGCTAGCTTTGTGTCCTTCCTGACACAGGTGTTGCAGGAGGGCAACAGTATCCGTCTCACACTGCTCCTTAGTGGGAGAAGCGATAAGTAGGTCATCAACATACTGTAAGAGAGCAGAGCCTTCAGAAAGAGACAATGTAGATAAGCTTCTGGACAAGGCTGCATTGTAGAGAGACGGAGAGGAAGTGAAGCCTTGACACATTCTAGTGAAAGTGTAACGTTTACCATCAAACAGGAATGCAAACCAGAACTGCGAATCTTTATGAACTGGAACAGAGAAGAACGCATTAGACAAATCAACCACAGAGAAATACTGAGAGCCCTCAGGAACCTGTGAGATGATTGTGTAAGGATTTGGAACATTTGGAGCCGGTGAAGAGACTGCAGCATTAACAGCTTGCAGGTCTTGAACAAAACGCCATTCATCTGGTTGGCCTTTAGGTCTGATTTTTTTTTACAGGAAAAATCGGAGTCTGTACTGGAGAGTCCTCACGGGGAACAATAACTCCTGCTTTTAGTAGGGAGTGAAAAACAGGGCGGATGCCTTCAATGGCTTCCTTCTTCAAAGGATATTGTTTCACCACAGGTCTGTAATCAGATTTTGCAGTGATCTGAACAGGTTCACAGTTTTTTATCAAACCCACATCGTATTTGCTGTTTACCCATAATTCAGGGGGAACCTGATTCAAAAGTGGGGAAATGTCACTGGGACTGCATGCAGTGAGGTGATGTGGATTATCTTTTTCCAAAAGATACACAGAGCGTAAACAATGTATCCTAGTTTGCAGTGGTCTTTTAAATGCCCCCAGAGATTGAGAATAACATGCACCATTTTCTGGCATGGGAGTCCAATCTGAGGCACGCACACATCGATTAACAGATGGGCCCAAATCTCTCCACTGTTTGCTAGCAGGTTTTGAAATGGAGATGTGTGGCAGTGAACCGTATATGTCATAAAATTTGAGTTGTTTCTCAGTCAGAGAAACGGCAGCTGCGCATTCGGTTTTTGTCCAGTACAAGTTGGTAGTCAGTAAGCTGTCATTTAAGTCGCTGAAAAACGTTTTTGCATAGTCAGTGTCTGGTCCGTCTGAGACATGAGCAGTGCAATGTAAATGTTCAGGTGTCATTTTGTCAGAGGAGGGGTTTATCACATCAGCAGCAGATTGCAAAATGGAGACAGAAACAGTGAGGTCTAACCACCACTGATACACATACAAGGGTGTGGTCGGACTGAAATGTACAAAGGCTGATGTGTTATCTGCATATCTAGAATCCCTCAATCCATCAGGTGTTGAGGTGAGGATAATGTTAAATGTGCACATCAAATCACGGCCTAACAAATTAATTGGACAAACATCAGAAATCAAAAAGGAATGTTTACTCGTCATTAATCCCTCATCTGTTTGCCACTCACAAATCATGGGAGTAGAGAATTTCTCTTTAACTGAATTTCCCGTAGAGCTAACTGACCAGGCATACCTGCCACTGAGTTTTATGTCAGTAGGATTGAGCTCAGAGGATCTGATTACGGAATTTGTGGCACCAGAATCAACCAAAAAAATTTATTGGGGTACCTTTTACCATGCAAACAATAGTAGGCATTTTTTTATAGGCTTCAGATGACAATAGGCTGTAAGTGGGTGTTGTTTTGAAATCCTGTTCTTTTTCTAACCTATCAACGGTCCCTAACAGCATGGAAAGCAGTGTATCAGTGCCAAGCATTTCTTCCTTGCAAACAGCTGTGTGTGGTGCATTACCTTCCCCCTCAGATGAAACGACGAATGTGTCAGGCAGTCAGTCTGAGACGAATTTGGATGTTTCTTTCTCTTCTTGTTTCTTTTTGGGGCAATCTCTGGCCCAGTGTCCTTTTCCCTTGCAGTAGAAACATTCATCCTGATCATGCTTTGCATTGTTTTCTTGTGTTTGTCCTCTTCCTCCACCTCTCCCTTGCTTGCCTCCCCGACCGCGTCCGCGTCCGCGTCCGCATCCTCCGCATCCCCGATTGGGTCCGCGGCCTGCATGTTGGTCAACAACACTTTGCATCATGGTTAGAGAAGCATTGTACTGAGTCAACTCACGTTTTTCGAGTTCCTTGTCCCTTTCCTCTGTTTGCCGCTCCTCTGCATGTTTGGCATGTCTACGGATCTCCTTCAGACGTTGATCCTTCCAGCCAATGCAGGAACTCTGGACACTGAGGAGAACACTAGGGCGGAGACCACTCAAGAAACAACTTTTCAGATGACTTTCATACGCTGTTTCGTGATTTTCCCTATCCATATTGACAGGTCTGGGAATGCCACAATATTGTTCAAACACACCACTCAGTCTGTGATAATAATCTTCAGTGTTTTCTTCTTTATTTTGTGTGCATTGTTGGATGGTTGTCATGCAGACTTTCTGTGGGAATGCAAGTTCAATAGCTTTGCTGATTCCAACAACCCACCTCTCATACGCTCCAGCTGCTCTCCACTCTGATTGTTCTTGGTGATAGTCGCCATCCAGGTCGGTGACAATTCTCTGGAACTGGTCGCTGGTGAGTCTGTTCTTCAGAAGTCGTCGTAACTCGTGCGACGTGGGACTCCAGTTTCTGCAGAAAGACACCAAGTCCTCACCAAACTGGTGCCCACCAGATTCCAGGGAGGGAAGCTGTTTTCCCGCTTCCATCATGTCCGGGTCTGTCCATCCTCTTTGGACTCGTATGGGACCTGTTGGACCTGGATACTCAACCACAGGCATGTTGTGGTTAGGGTGCAGCAAGGATGGGTGGAATGGGTTTGTTGGCTGTGGAATTACCATAGGCATGTTGTAGTTAGGGTACAACAAGGATGGGTGGAATGGGTTTGTTGGCTGTGGCATTATCATAGTTGTACTGTCAGCTGGATCAGGCTTGTACGTGACTCCTGTGCGTGTGTGACTGGGTGAGAGCATTTGTTCAGACATAGATGATGAGGCAGAGGAGGCTGAAGCGCTGTCTGCACTTTTGTGGGTAATTACCTCTTCAGATCTGGTTCCTCCAGATGCGGAGCTCTCATCCTGTTCCTTGGTTGTTGAAGATATCGATCCATATGGCGGGGGTGGGGGAGGTGGTGGTGGTGGTCGGAAGGCATACGATGCATCATCGTGCTTGTGCTGGAGGGCCGTCATTTCACTTTTTGCCTCGGCATACGGAGATGGAGCAGAGGGAGAAGGTTTACATGTGTCAGTAGCAAAGCATTCTTTCCCTAACTTTGTTTCTGAACATTTAGGCATTTCTTTCCCTACCTGTTGTCGTTCCCTATGTTCTGCTTCCTTCATCCACATTTTCCAGCTTTCTTTGTGACCATGTATCTCATCTAAATCTTTTTTCATAATTTTGTTCTTCATTCTTACCTCATTTTTTGCAGCATCTATTTTCTCCTTTAACACCTCTAGCTTTGTTATACTAAAACTCCCTTCTTTTGGGAAACCCCACTTTTCAACCCACACATAGAAAAACGGTACCCATTGATCACCATATTTCTTTTTCATGATTTGACAACATGGAGAATCAGGACACTCTCTCACAACCTTGGACCCAGAAGACCCCATTACCTTAGGAGTCTGCGCGCGCCTTTAATCTTAGAAACGTCTCCCTAAGATGTCCAGTTTTGCCGAGGTAACTGACTGACCTTATGATAAGTTGTATTTTAATCTCCCTGAGATTAACTGTGTAGTATACTTACTAATCTCCCGGAGAATAGCTTTGCAGTATACTTACTACTTAATACAAACACTATCATTAAATCTCCCGGAGATTTACAGTGTAGAGTACCTTACTACACTTGTCCTAAGATGCGACCAGAGTAACCTTCTTCTCCATATTCAAGGACTGATTGACTCAATCAAAAATTGATCTTTAGCTTCATTAAACAATTGAAAATTTGCTTACCCTGAATTTAGGATGTTTTTTGTTAATTTGAGTTCGTTGGACCTCGAGGTGACAGCTTCTAGGTCCACGGAGAGGGTCCTCCCATCTCGAATGAACTGAGGTGGAGGTGAGACAAGTTTGATCAGTCTCAGATGATCAGTCACCTTCTCCGGGTCCTGAGCGATCAGCCTGAGATCCTGCCGACAACGCCAAGTTTGTTGCTGAAATTCTCTGGGAAGCACTCACCAACACAAAATAAAGATCTTGAGTCAATCAATTGGTCCTTAAAGGTTTTGTCATTTTATTCTTGCAAGAGGAACAGTTCTACAAATGCACAAGACAGTCTGCAGAAAATGCTCAGGGTGGGGCAGTCCCACGCTGATTCTTATACACTTCTAAGGAGTATTCGTCATTATTATGATTTACTTATCTAACTGTTGCAGGTGGCTACAATGAAATATGCTCATCGCTATCAAACCTCACTAACAAGCTCTGCTGGACCGTGTGAACCAAGGTCAAGTTTATACATCAGACAACTACTGCTACAAACAACTTGCATAAATGAGAGAAAGATTTCTAAGTGCAAAGTACCAAACAAGACTATAAGGCACACAGTTTTATACTTAAAAACTTTTCAGAATATTAGAGATCAAACATGGCTATATATGGTTATAAAGGAACACACAATCATGTAATATAAATTTTCCATTACATTTCCCTCCTTTTGATTATAAAAATCACACTATAAGCAAAGAATATAAAAAAAATCAATGTCTCAACAACATCAAATGTGTCAATTCACAAGGATTCAAAACACATCATCATAATGAGAAACTGATCAACTTCATTTAGAAAAAAGTATTGTCATCAAGAGGGTCGAGATCTGAGTCTGAGTCAGGTAGGGTGGGGTCATAGCCAGGAATGTGGTGGGGAGTTTGCATGAAATGGCCCACAGTTTGATCCACATATCTCTGAATCAAAGCTTTCATACAGGTGAGCAGGATCGTACGGAAACAAACCATAAGAGACATTACTAAAAAGATAGGAATGAGGATTTGGAGAACCAGTGTTCCCCATGGGCCAAAACGGCCGTAAAGCATTGCTGAAACCCCTGCACCATCGGAGGGTTTGAAATGACCGGTAATGGTGTTCAGGATATCAACCAACTGTGTGATATTGTCATGAGGATCAGGAGCTAACACACAGCACTGAGAGACAGTCAGATTTAGAGCTTTACACATGCCTCCTTCCGAAGCAAATAGATAATCTAACACCATTTCATGTTTCAGTATGACTGCTCTGTAGTTGCGAGCCGCATTGTTAAGAGATTCAATTGCTGCTGTGTTTGCAGTCATGTAGGCAAATAAGTCAGCAGTGATGTTATCAATGTGATCAGCTAAGAAAGTCACCCCATACCACGGAAAGAGTCCGATGCCCCATTTTTCGCCCAAGGAAATACGATAATGGTAATAATCTTTAGAGGAGAAACCTGCCATGTCCCGTTTATGGCGTCTGCTGCCGTTGGTGCTGTTTACTGTAGCATTAAAAAATCTGTCAAGTGGAATAACAGTTAGAGGGGTGGTTATCTTCGCCAGGAAACAGCAACCTGCATATGTGGGGGGTAAAAACGTGTAGTATTGATTACCACAAACCCAAGCATATCCTTTCATCATGCCCAGACCCGGTGTAGACCTCACCACCTTTATGCTGTTTATGTTACCACCTTGTAGGATCAAATTTACCTTCATACAACCCTCTGATCCAGAATGAGAGCACCCCTCGGAGGCCTCCACCTTAGCACAAGAGGAATTGCCTAAAAACTGACCAGATGCACTAAAACCGGAAGTGGTGTGTGAGCGGGTCGCACGTGTCTGATTCACCCCTCTGCAAATACCAAATGGTGGAAAAGAGGTGACCTGCGTCACCTTGTCTGATTTAGATCTAAGACTCTTATCTGTTGAGTTATCAGGAAGTAGAAGGTCCTGATCACAAAGCTGTAAGCAGACGCCCGAATTGTAATACCTTTGATCTTTACCACGGCCTGTGTTCATAATGCTCTGTCGGCAGGCTGTTTGGTTTGACGTGTCCAATCTCCTCCCTACTGCGGTTAGGTTATCTGCAACCGTGAGGAGACATCTGGTTAAGGCCTCAGATGCAGGCTCTGCGTTAAGTGGAATCACAGAATCTTGGTTTAATGCAGGGGAAAACAAACCATGCAAGAAGAATTTGGGGCTACTTCTCTGACATTATACATGAGCCAATGAAACCATCTGTTTGTGCTCCAATCTGGAGGAAGTTGGAAGTCTTGGGGCGTATACCACCAGTCTGCTGAACGTCTAAGTCTTTTAGTCATGTTGAGAGATGGGAGGTCGTCTGATGTGTCAGAGTCAGTGTCAGTCAGGGTTGAATCAGTTTCAGCATTTCTCTTTTCCCACCACAGAATGGGACCTGTGAAAAGAAGCGTTAACAGTATCATTATGCTCACAGTTCCTCTGATGCCACAGAGGCCTGGATGTCTGAACGGATGCCATGGGCGTGGCCTTTCCATTTTCTGGGTTTGAAGTCAGCTTCTTCTGGCCGTGTGTGTGAATGTATGTGTGGCCTTGGCACGTCTGTATGCCTAGTCTACAGTGAGAGGTTACTAGCACATCACTGATTATTCTCCTACTGTCGCGGTGGTTGTTCCCCCAGGGGGTGGAACTCTTCTGCAGTGTGTTGCGTGAATCCAAGTAGCACGTTCTGCGACCTTCACAGCAGTGTGAGTGACCAGGAGGACTTGGAACGGTCCTAACCAGCGATGATGTCTCCAAGACTTTCTCCTGAAGTTCTTTACCACCACGAAATCTCCAGGCTTAATGTCATGTAGAGGACCTGAGGCCGCTGAGGGTTGTGCACTGGCAACCTGTTGTCTAATGTCACAAAAAGATGTGGTTAAGAATATGCAATACGTTACCAGTTGGTCCTCGCAGAGAGTGGTGTCCATCTGTCGTCCAGGTGGATCTGTTCCCACTCGAGGTGGGACTGCAAACAGGATCTCAAAAGGGGACAGGTTAAGTCGCTCGCGCTTGCGCATTCTCATGTACATCAAAACAATAGGCAGTGCTTTAGGCCATGACAAACCTGTTTCCTCGCAGCATTTGCTCAATTTTGTCTTGATGGTCTGATTTTGGCGTTCAATGGCGCCACCTGCTTGTGGATAGTAAGAACAGTGAGTTTTGAGGTCAAAACCTAAACACTCAGAGAGTTGTGCCATTGCTTCGTTCACGAAATGGGGACAATTGTCTGATGAAATTTTCTCTGGAATTCCCCATTTAGGAATTATCTCTGTGAGTAATGCTTTTGCCACAACTGATGCAGTGGCATGTTTTGACGGAAACACTTCAACCCATTTAGAAAACATATCAACCATAGTTAGACAATATTTCTTCCCTTCAGCTGGGTTGAGTTCAATGAAATCCATCATCAGATGTTGGAATGGTCTGATTGTAGGTGGGTGTGCTGCAGTTTGTGACAGTGGTTTTGTTTTGCCCACGTTATTTTTGGCACAGATCATGCAACTTCTGCAAAAATCTGCTGCAAAGGTGGAAAAACCTTTTGTGTACCAATCAGCCTGAATGACTGCGCACATACCTGTTTTTGAGACATGATCCAAACCATGTGAGAGTTTGGCAAAGCACGGATACAATTTCTTTGGCAGACACGGTTTATCATCTGGTCCATACCACACACCCTCCTTCTGATAGCAGTTATTCTGAGTCCACAGCTTCTTCTCTGCTGGTGTAACAAAACTGCTGAGATCAGAAAGAGAAGCAACAGAATGTGACAATAGGGCGGTGGTTTCATGTTTGACATTAACAGGAAGTCGAGCCGCTACTTTGGCAGCTGCATCTGCTCGAGCATTCCCTCTGGAAATCACATCCTCAGATGATGTATGTGCTGCACATTTACAGACAGAGATCTGTTTCGGAAGCAAAATAGCCTCTAACAAAGCAGATATCTTATCATGATGCAAAATTGGTTTGCCATCAGATTTTAGAAACTTTCTGTGTTTCGACAAGGCTCCAAAATCGTGAACGACACCAAAAGCATACCTTGAGTCGGTGTAGATGGTCACTGTTTTACCTTCTGCCAATTTGCATGCTTCTGTCAAGGCCACCAGCTCTGCTGTCTGTGCTGAGTAATGAGAAGGCAGAGGAGAAGATTGTACAACACCATGATCATCAACAACAGCATAACCAGTCTGACATTGTCCTGTGTCTGGGTCCCTTGAAGCAGACCCATCCACATAGAAAACTAGGTCAGGGTTGTTCAGGGGTGTGTCTGAAAGGTTAAGTCGTGGTGTACATATCTGTTGAACTTCAGCTTCACAGCTGTGTGGCTCTCCATCGGTTGGGAGAGGCAAAAGAGTTGCTGGATTTAAGACAGTGCATTTTTTGATTGTGACATGTGGCAGGTCAAGAAGTGTGGTGTGGTACCTGAGCCATCTTGCTGCTGAAAGATGAGACGTCTTCTGTTCTGATAAGAGAGCTGAGACTGCATGTGGAACAAGTAATGTTAATTCTGAAAAACCCACAAAATCACGTGAGGCCAGAACGGCTCGTTCTGCTGCTGCTACAGCTCTCAGACAATGAGGTAAAGCCTTAGCAACAGGATCAAGAGTGCATGAAAAATAAGCAACAGGCTTTAAATGTGATCCATGTTTTTGTAACAGAACACTTGTCATACATCCCTCCTTTTCGTCCACACACTGGACGAACGGTTTATCAGGGTTTGGAACCCCTAAAGTTGGAGCGGACTGTAGAGCTTTCTTCAAGCTGACAAAAGATGTCTCAGCCTCAGGTGTCCAGGTGATTTTGGAGGAGGCTGTGAGGCCCCTAGCATGTGTAGCTCTCTTAAAGGACGTTCAAGCACAGGGAAGTTAGGAATGAAATGTCTGCAATATGAACACATGCCCAAAAAAGACAAAGCTTGTTTCTTTGTGAGTGGTTTAGGTGTGTTGACAATAGCAGATGTGCGTTCTGGAGAGAGACTTGCCGTTTGGGGTTAGCACGTGACCCAAAAAGGTGACCTCCTGCTGTACGAACTGTAGCTTACTCAGGCTAGCTTTGTGTCCTTCCTGACACAGGTGTTGCAGGAGGGCAACAGTATCCGTCTCACACTGCTCCTTAGTGGGAGAAGCGATAAGTAGGTCATCAACATACTGTAAGAGAGCAGAGCCTTCAGAAAAGAGACAATGTAGATAAGCTTCTGGACAAGGCTGCATTGTAGAGAGACGGAGAGGAAGTGAAGCCTTGACACATTCTAGTGAAAGTGTAACGTTTACCATCAAACAGGAATGCAAACCAGAACTGCGAATCTTTATGAACTGGAACAGAGAAGAACGCATTAGACAAATCAACCACAGAGAAATACTGAGAGCCCTCAGGAACCTGTGAGATGATTGTGTAAGGATTTGGAACATTTGGAGCCGGTGAAGAGGACTGCAGCATTAACAGCTTGCAGGTCTTGAACAAAACGCCATTCATCTGGTTGGCCTTTAGGTCTGATTTTTTTTTACAGGAAAAATCGGAGTCTGTACTGGAGAGTCCTCACGGGGAACAATAACTCCTGCTTTTAGTAGGGAGTGAAAAACAGGGCGGATGCCTTCAATGGCTTCCTTCTTCAAAGGATATTGTTTCACCACAGGTCTGTAATCAGATTTTGCAGTGATCTGAACAGGTTCACAGTTTTTTATCAAACCACATCGTATTTGCTGTTTACCCATAATTCAGGGGGGAACCTGATTCAAAAGTGGGGAAATGTCACTGGGACTGCATGCAGTGAGGTGATGTGGATTATCTTTTTCCAAAAGATACACAGAGCGTAAACAATGTATCCTAGTTTGCAGTGGTCTTTTAAATGCCCCCAGAGATTGAGAATAACATGCACCATTTTCTGGCATGGGAGTCCAATCTGAGGCACGCACACATCGATTAACAGATGGGCCCAAATCTCTCCACTGTTTGCTAGCAGGTTTTGAAATGGAGATGTGTGGCAGTGAACCGTATATGTCATAAAATTTGAGTTGTTTCTCAGTCAGAGAAACGGCAGCTGCGCATTCGGTTTTTGTCCAGTACAAGTTGGTAGTCAGTAAGCTGTCATTTAAGTCGCTGAAAAACGTTTTTGCCTAGTTCGTGTCTGGTCCGTCTGAGACATGAGCAGTGCAATGTAAATGTTCGGTGTCATTT